>QLTV01001992.1:2120199-2147392 GCA_003457575.1 Thermophis baileyi
CATTCTGCGCTGTGCTCTTGCAGTCATTTTTACAGGACGACCACGCCTAGGGAGAGTAGCAACAGTGCTAAACTTTCTCCATTTGTAGACAGTCTGTCTTACCGTGGACACATGAACATCAAGGCTTTTGGAGATACTTTTGTAACCCTTTCCAGCTTCATGCAAGTCAACAATTCTTGATCGTAGGTCTTCTGAGAGCTCTTTTCTGCGAGGCATGGTTCACATCAGACAGTGCTTCTTGAAACCAGTAAACCCAAACCAGGTGTGTGTTTTTAAAGGGCAGTACAGCTGTCATCAACACATCCAATATCATCACACTGATTGGAGTCAAGGTTGGCTCACTCCTGGCTCCAATTAGCTCTTGAAGAAGTCATTAGGCTAGGGGTTCACATACTTTTTCCTCCCTGCACTGTGAATGTTTACATGTTATGTTCAATTAAACCATGGCAACATCTAATGTTTGTGTAGTATTATTTTAAGCAGACTGTGTTTTTCTATTGTTGTGACTTAGATGACGTTCAGAGCACATTTTATGACCAATTCATGCAAAACTCCACGTAATCCCAAGGGGTTCACATACTTTTTCTTGCAACTGTATACTGCCACTTCCTTCCTGGGAAGCATGTTTTCCTGATGGTTTGTCACTTGCCCATCTTTCTTTTTTGTTCCTCTTCAGTTTTTCAAGATTTTTAGAATCCCCATATCCTTTCATTCATATTTTATTCCTACTTTAATTTTGTGAAAATTTGATTTATCTCCAAATAATGTGAGGAAAAAACAATTTTGAAGCTTTAAAGGGGGGGGGGAAGGTGTTGAGGAAGTGACACATATCTCCAAATAATGTAAGATTACAAAAGTGTCATTTTGTCATTCAGCAAACAAAATGAACCTTAAAAGATACTCCATGACAAACAATTGCAGTCACAAGTATTATATTAATTACTACTCTGAAATCTCACCCAAGTTTTCATTTAAACATGACTGGAAGTAAAATTAGCACTTTTATGATATATTGAATATGTTCATAAAAAGCAAAGATACTTCTAAAGGATATTTTTGTCAATATCCTTACCCATCTCTTCTTAACAAATGCCTTTGGAGCTTTTAAACAGGATCTGAAAACAAATGGAAAAGTACATACATATTCAAGTTCATTATGAAAAAAAAGAATATTGTCTAGTGGCAGTACAAGGTCACTAACTGTAGTCCTTCCTACAGTTGGTAGTGACCTCAAAGAAAAACATGATTTAGCTATGTTTACTGTACTATATTACCATAGCATATATAACACCGTGTTTACATTACTACCCCTTAATTTGAGGCCAAGGTTATCTAAGGATCCTTAACGCACAATTATGAATTTGACTGGCCAATCACATGCCTGGCTAAAATCTTATCTAGGTATTGTATGCCAGAAACATTTTCAATAGGTTTCAATGTAGTTCATTTACAATGTCACAGGCAACCACAGTCACATAATCACTACTTCACTGCTAGCTTCTCACAAAGTGGGGAAGTCAGCAAGGAAAGATGCAAGTCACTCTGGTAAGTTGTTCCCATCTGCAGCAGATACTCTTGCCTGTGCACAAGCTCTCCCAGCCCTCTCAAACCTCCACTAATTCACTCCCCCAGTTCCCTCATCTCACCCACAGCATGTGCTAGGCCTCCCAAGCCCTCCCCACCCTCTGTGGCAACTCTGTGCTCCTTACCTGGGACTCCCTCTGCTTTCCCCTCAACAACCCACATGTCCTCAGTTAACATAACAGCCACTAGACCTGCCAGGATTGCCATTGCTAAGTGATGGTCATGTGACATTGCATTTTATGACTGCATCGCATAGCAATGGCAATCCCACTCTCAATTGCTGTCATAATCCAAGAACTATTTTATACTAAATAGATTATTTTATGACGTTATCTGGAGATGAATTAACTGAATAAAGTTCTTCCTGAAGGACTTTTAATAGACATTCAAATTATCATGGGAAATGTTATCAAAATAAGAGACAAAAATTGATAAATGAGAATATGCGTAGCTCAGGGTTGAAATTAGTGGGTCTTTGGTGCTCTCTAAGCTTGGTTGTTTTCTTGCAGATGTTTCATTACCCAAACTAGATAACATCATCAGTAACAAGCATGTCAGATGATTTAATTCAGTCTTCCAGAACTTAATACCTACCAGATATGTTGGATTATACCTCCTACAATCTAAAGGCCAAGGATAAGTGTCTAAAAAGGTTCTATCAAGGTTGACTCAGCCTTCCATCCTTCCCAGGTGGGTAAAATGAGGACCCAAATTGTTGGGGGCAATATGCTGACTCTGTAAACCGCTTAGAGAGGGCTGTAAAGTGGTATATAAATCTAAGTGCTATTGCTATTGCTATTTAAATGTCCATGGCATTGCTTGCACAGAGAGCCAAGGTGGTAAAATGATTGGATTAAGAGTGGCTGGGTTCTAGTCATAGAAGTTACTTGGTGACTGTAGCCTATAGAACAGTGATGGCGAACCTTTTTTGGTTCGCGTGCCAAAAGGGGGTGTGTGCGCGTGCTAGCGCGCGCGCACATGCCCACACCCATTCCCGCCCCCCACGCATGCGCACAACCCCCCCCCCGTGCCACCTGCGCATGCACCCCCCCCCACAAATGCCTTTTGCACTCCGGGGCTTCCCTGAAGCCTCCGGAGTGCGAAAAACAGCCCAACGGCAAACCGGAAGTGCGTTTTTCCGAACTTCCGGTTTGCCCGTTGGGCCATTTTTCGCACTCCGGGGCTTCAGGAATCTTCCCTGAAGCCTCCGGAGGGCAAAACGGCCTTCCCCAAGGCCGAAAATCAGCTGGCCAGCACGCGCATGCGCGCTGGAGCTGACATAGGAGAACGCCTCGCGTGCCCTCTGATATGGCTCCGTGTGCCACCTGTGGCACGCGTGTCATAGGTTCCCCATCACTGCTATAGAACATAGAATATCAGAGTTAGAAGGGCCCTTGGAGGTCTTCTAGTCCAACTCCCTGCTTGAGCAGGAGACCCTATACTATTTAGCCAGGTGGCTGTCCAGTCTCTTCTTAAAAGCCTCCAGTGATAAAGCACCTACATCTTTTGAAGGCAAGCTGTTCTACTGGTTGATTGTTTTCACTGTCAGGAAATTTTATAAAAGCCTATATATAGTCTTCACTCACTTTTAGCCCAATCTATTTAATCAAGCTGTTATGTGGAAACACAGGATAGTACACTTCACCATAAAGTAAATGGATAGACAATCAGCCAGTCCAAGAATTTCTTTCACATACCGGTACTATTTTTATTAAAAACACGTAACCTTGGCCAGGTGTAACCTTGATTTTCAGAATAAATCTTCCTTCTGGCAAAAATATTGCCCATATTATCAGAATACAAGTATGATAATTGCCAATAAGGAACAATTCATATTGTATGTGTATTCTTACATAAAATATATCAATATTATATCTATGTATTTACATAGCTATATAAATAGAGATATATTCATTCTTGAATTTACAAGTATATTTTTCAGGATAAATCCCCACCCCACACACATTGGATGATACCTCAAAATTCCTTACAGATAAAAACACATAGTAATGATTAGGAAATTCTCATTCTAGACAGCATGGCCAGAAGTAATGTTGTCAGCTGAATACTGTTAAAAACCCTGAAGGCACATTATACAAATATTGTCCTCATTTAGAAGACAGAATTGTCTGTCTTGCTCTCTGTACTATACAGAGATAGCGATCTTGTTTAAAATTGAAATACACATAGAAAGAGCAGAACTTAATTGTTTAACTTTGGTTAAGTCTGTGATGGGCCAAGTTGGGAATCAAGAAAACACAAGGCTTGCTATCAGTTAATTCCATGATTTACCTATTGAATAAAACAATTGGGATTAAGAAATGCCTGACCATACTTAGATATTGCATGAATGTCTGCTTTCTCAATTGATCAGTATACCAACACAACTGGCACTGGGCAAAGAAAATGATTTTGAATGCCATTTTGCACAAAACCCTTCACCAATTTATTTGAATATTTGGGAGGTATTATTCATGCAGAAGGGGCACTACTACCTGAATATTTAATCTAATTTTGCCCAAAGTTATACATGTTGCCTTTTAAAATATGAAATCAAAGATGTATTGGTCAAAAAGCCCAGATCCCCTGAAAGTGGACATGCTTCATCTCATCAGAAAGCTACATTGTGCCTTCAGTTTCAGTATATCAGATAAACATTTAAAAAGTTTTAGTTATTTGGGGTTGCTCATCCTAGTCCACAAGAACTGTAAAATTCTTGAATTAATTACTGGTAGTACTAGATGTAATAATGCCCACTAACCTGGATAGTTTTAAAAAGGATTTGGATAACTTCATGAAGGACAGATACATCAAGGGCTTTTAATCTTGAGACTCAAATACCTCCAAAATACCAATCTTAGAACAATGGTGAAAAGGGTAATTCCTCCATCTCCTGTTTGCAAGAAACCTAGAGGCACGACTTGGGCATTGTGAAAAACGAAATGATAAACTTGGATTGACTTGTGTTTTTGAGATTTTAGATTTTAAATCTTAGGTTGTAAACAGTTGCTAATTTAATCAGAATCAAAATTAGTTTCACCAAACTGGATCTGAAAAGATTTGTTTTTCTTGCTTGTGCACACACAAAGTGACACTACATAGGTGGCTCTTCCTCCTATGGTACCATTCAGATCTATAATTCTTTATCTAGCATGACAAACGGCTACATTAGCTGGAGAATTTGGGGCAGTTGCAGTCCTAATATTATATACTTAGAGTGCTCCATATTAAGAGAAGGCTGATATGTGTAAGTTGGTTTTGATACATAATTTATTGCTGCACCTAATTTCCTAGCATTATATGTACAGTAATAGAGTCAGTTTGGTGCAGTGGTAAAGGCACCAGGCTAGAAACTGGAAAACTGTCTTGCCTTAGATAAAAAGACAGCTGAGTAACCATGAGACAGTCACTTTCTCTCCGTTCTAGGAAGAATGCAATAGTAAACCACTTCTTAAATCTTGCCCAAAAAAACCCTGCAGAAATCCAGGCAGTTGGTAGGAGTCAACACTGTCTGGAAGGCACATGTATAGTATAATCTGTATTCTTATTGCATGGATCATATTTTAAATAATGTTGAAAAATACTTGGGAATTATAGAATTTTAGAAGAGTGAGGGAATAGTATCACATTACCAAAACTACCTCGCTTGATTTCTAAGATTTCAAACATACACAAATATTTGAGTTATGAATATCTTGCTATCAGAGTGGCTCATTTCATTTTAATCATAACGGGGAGGGGGAGCAGAGAATAATGCTAAAGAATAGAGGAAAGAAATGATAGAAAAAATATGGGTGGCAAAGTCACCCCAAGAGAAAAATCCATCCAGGAGTTCACAAATAATGAAGAGCTGAAGCCTACAGAAAAAATTGACATAAAGTCCTCTTAGTTCTTACTAAAAGGGAAGAAGGCGGAGCAACCCTTACAGGGTGCTTTTCACAAACAGTCGTCTAGAGACAATTGCAGCTCTGAGAATAAAAAGTAATTTTCAGGGGGTCTGAGAATAAAAAGTAATTTTCAGGGGGGGGGGTCAGGGAGGAAAATAGACACGGGGTGCTTTTAAGAGGGCATCAATAAGTCCTATCAGAGGCAAGACCGGCTTTCCCAATGCAATGCGAAGCACCGTTGGGGAAGGCTGGTTGAAGAGATTCAAACCCGGGGTTAAGTCACTTTCCGCCCAGCCCCTTCCCACGGCTCTCGGCTGTCGAGTCTCGTGACGAACAAAACACGCAAGAAAGAAACGTGTCTACCAGGCCGAGCGCTGGTCGCGCTCCAACAACTCACCGCTTCCCAGCCGCAGAAATCCGCGAAGCACCTTCTCAGGCACGACACCACTCCAGCCGGGACAATCCTCCGCAGAAACCACTTCCTGTAGGTCACCGATAACGATTTCCGGTTTCCGAAACGCAAGGAGGGGAAACAAATACGATAGAGATATAATGTAGAGTAACACGCTATGGGAGCATCAACTGGGGGAATCTTTTCTTCGGTAACTCAGATGACTGGAGGGCGAGACGTTTCACTAACGGTATTGTAAAATGCCGACGAATGTTCCTGTACAGATTTGAATTATTAGAGCTACGTCAAGCTTGCTCACCCTGTGAAGTACACTGGAGTGACCCCTTCCCTGGCTGAAAGCAGAGCAGCATCTGTGTCTCGGGTGCTTTATCCGACACTCCCACCACTGCATCCCAGTATGTATATGTTGTTTAAATCTCATATGGAGGTAAGCAAAGGCACTTTTTCTTTCTCATATACACACATAGGGAGCCGTTTACAAAAATCTGGAGCAAAAGACTTGAATAACCTCGGTCTTGTGATGAGAATATCACACTACAAATTGTAGCAGTTGATTATTTTCCTTACACGTTTTTCAAACTCGGCAACTCTTAAGATGTGTGGACTTCAACTCTCAGAATTGCCCAGCCAGCATGAAATGGTGAAGTACACTCATTTTAAAGTTGACAATTTTGAAAAACGCTGTTTTAGACTAAGAGAGGAACCTGTGCCTTGGGTGTACTGGATGTAATGGGAAAGACAGTTCACGAAAGTAACAAGCTGCGGATTCTTATGGCTCCACTTTTAATTTTTAATCAATTAAATTAATTCATTTTTAATTAAGCTGAATTTTAATTAAGTTGAATCATTCCATTCTGAAATCAGCGCTAAACTAAAACTCTATGAACTCGGGAGAATGTGGCTGGCTCTCGCGAGGCTCTGGGAGCTGGTTATCATGAAAAGGCGGAAGTTTGAATTCCTCTCCACCCTCGCCCGCCAAAGCAGAGCAGTTGTTCTTCCCCTTTGGGATTTATTGGTGTGCGAGTGTTCTTCGATCCCTTTGAATCGTACGCGGGTGGATTCTTGTGATCACTAGGTAATAAATCTAGGAAAGACACTGGAGATTAATACCAAGTAAGGGGAGAAGTAACTCTGTTAATTTCCAAAGAAAAGGGACTTTAATAGGAAGCGAGTAGAAAGGAACCTTTTTTCTGAAGTTTAAAGCAATTTACTCCTAGAAAGAGTCAGTGGCTTTTTTTTCTTAGCTCACCCAGTTTCATTTTTGCATTATTTTGCCACTGACTATTGAAATGCATTGTTATCAATATGCAAAATTCTAACTGATTTGAAACCATGCGATGGTTTTCTAAATAAATTGACAAAATACAGGTCTTCATAAAACTAATTTATTTTCATTATCCCATACTTTTCTTTACTAGAAATACTTGAAAATGTGGTAGAGAACAGCTGCAATATCCCGCAACAAGTGAAGTCAGTCATGGATGGTGGAGCTAGGTTTGTTGAAACTCTAAAGCGGACAGGATACTTAAAGGCAAATTCACTTAATGGAGAAGACTTTGACTGGTTATTTGAAACTTTGGAAAATAAATCATTTCTGGAGTGGTTCTGTACTGCTTTAAATGAACGTAATGTATTATCTGAAGAAGAGTTGCAGTCATTTAATGCTCTCCTAAAATCATCAAAACCTATTTTAGGAGAAGAAGCTCTCAATGAAGTTCTCAAGATTTCCAAGCCTCTTGATTTGAACACTAACAATTGTGAGGAAGAAGAGGAAAACCTTAAAATGTTAGAAAATGAATTTCAAGCTCTTAAAAAGATTAAACAGGTAAAGATCCATCGACGTAACAAACTTCAAATCATGGCTTCGGCTAATAGTTTTATCTCCTTGAAGGTTAAAGAAAGAGGTGAGGAAGGACTTAAAATCCTGAAAGATGGTCAAGGGAACTTTACAGCCATGAATATAAAGATAAACAATGAGCTTCAAACGCTAACTGAAGGAGTTAAGAAACTTGCTTCTTTTTTGGCTGTTGCAGCTGGACAAGACCTGGATTCTCCTCCTGTGCTGCTAACCCAACTTCCTTTAGATAATTATTTGTATCAAGAAGAACAAAGCACCGGAGCTCTTACTTCCTATACAAAAAAACAGTTTTTCCAGGGTATATCTGAATTGGTGGAAAGTTCTAATGAAGAAAATTTTCAACTTGTACATATAAGTAAGTCCTCCAGCTACGAGGGAAGCAGTGATATATGTGATGAAAGATCAGAACTGGCTAGGTTGCAAATGGCATATATTTGTGCTCAGCATCAATTAATTCAACAGCAAGCTAAGAACCTAAGTATGAGATCGGGTCTTCAGTGGGCAGAGAAGAGTATCGGCACTTTAAAAAAGGTAAGGTGATTTTTGCATAAGGCTTAATGCTATTGTCTTAAAGATATGATTTTAAATGGTCTTTGAATTCATAGTGAGTTGACTTGAACTTGTCATCCTCTTAAGTGTTCCATAGGCTGGCACTCATTATTTTGAGCAAACTCATTTGGCATTTTAGAATAGATTAATCCTGAAAATGAAGAAAGAGTTGCTCAGATCCATGCTGAGTTGGACCTTGGCTGGTTTTGAGGTATGAGCTGGAATGAGTTTGAATCAGTGATTTTTGAAGTAAATAGGATTCTCTGTGCCATTAGGCAATGGTCTTTGAAGGAGGGGGTAATAACTTCAGATTTGAAGAAGGCAATGGTTGGACCCCTGCTTAAGAAGTCATCCCTGGAGCCAATACTTTCAATAGTTAGCACCCCTTTTTAGGGAAGGTTGTTGAAAATGTAGTCTGACTGCAGCTGTAGGGCACCTTGGAGAAAGTGGATTATCTAGGCCCGTTTCAGTTAGATTTCAGGCCAGGATTTAGTACAGAAACAATCTTGGTCACACTCACAGATGACCTGTGCTGGAGTTAGGATGGAGGTGATGCATTCATTCTTGTGCTCCTTGATCTCTAGGGTTTAGTACATCGACCATGGTATCCTGGACTAGTTTCGGCAGTTGGGAATTGGAGAGACCATTTTCTTCCTTTAGGGCCAACTTCAATTGATGCAGGGATGGTAGAAATAGCTCTCTAGGCCCCTCATTTGTGAGATACCACAGGGCTCAATGTTGTGTCCCTTCCTATTCAACATCTACATGAAACCTCTGGGTGAGGTCCATATCAATCAGTAATATTGGAAGTGAGGTGAGAAATACTTGATAAAAGAACAAAAGACTTCTAAAAGTTTATATGGATCATTGTTGGCTGAATTTGCTTCATAAAATAGTTTCTTTGTTGCAATCCATTAAGGTGCCTTTCAAAAATCCATTATAGTAAAGTCCATTATAGTGTGAATAAAATAATTATAAAGAGATTGATAAACAAATGAAGTTTTGAAAAATATTTCTCACCGGCTCAGGTCTACAGCAACTCAGATTTTAAAGATGGGTAATTGTAATTATACTTCAAAATATAGTGTGTTATGGAATGTATTCAATTGATATAGCTGACTACTTGTCAAATGATTCTGGGCAGCTAGTAAGGGTTAGAGCCGAGGTGGCGCAGTGGTTAGAGTGCAGTACTGCAGGCTACTTCAGCTGACTGTTCAGCAGTTCAGCGGTTCAAATCTCACCGGCTCAAGGTTGACTCAGCCTTCCATCCTTCTGAGGTGGGTAAAATGAGGACCCAGATTGTTGGGGGCAATATGCTGACTCTGTGAACCGCTTAGAGAGTGCTGTAAAGCACTGTAAAGCGGTATATAAGTCTAAGTACTATTGCTATTAAATACATCGCATTATGTAAGAAAGGCAATGAAAATAAAACACACTTCTTTAGGGAAAACCACAGACTTCAAGTAGTTGCAACAGACTCATATATTATCCTGGCTCAGAGCATGGTCTTCGGGGATTTTTTAAAGGCCAGAATTGGGTTAGGATGTATTCCATAGACATAGGCATTGTGATAGAGAAGGTATGCTTCTTGTGTCTTACAAGATGACATTGTTCAATTGTTGACATAGAGTATCTCAATTCTGTTGGATGCTGTGAGATAGGCAGAAAGGGGGAGAAGGAAAAGGAATGGGACAGTATTGTAAATATGTACAAATATATATATTTATCCCTTCAAAATAATTAGAGGAGAACTTCTGGAATTCAAGACTTAACCAATAAGAATTCACTTAAACAAAAACTCAGAAACCATTTCTCTATTTTGCAGATTCATGGAAAAGAAAACTTTGAAGCTAAAATTTCTAGCTTGAATAATGACATTGCAAAAATAAAAATAGATTTATCACAAATAAACAGTGGAACCCTACCTTCGCTGATTAAGGAGAATGCAGAGCTCTTGAATATGCCTGTAGTTAAAGGGGATTTTGATTTACAAATTGCTCGACAGGACTACTATATATCGAGGCAGGATCAGATTTGTAACCAGCTGATCAAACAGAAGGCATCATTTGAATTTCTTCAATTGGCATATGAAATTGAATTTCAAAAACTTAGGGAAAACAGCCGTCTGCTGGAAAATATGGTGCAAGACTTGAAATTAAGCAATGACATTTTATTACGGACAATAGAAACAATGTCTGAGCCTTCTATAGCCCTTCAAAGGACACCAAGAAGCACTGTTGAGCCAAAGGATATTGCAGCACATAGGTAAGAAGCTGGGTTATTTCAAACTTACTGAAGCACTAAACATAAGGCCTGTTGTCAATAAATAAATCTCAGGCCAAAACATAAAAATAATTTGTTTGAAATTAATGGGTCTTCCTTATTGGTAACTGTTCTAAGCCAGCATATACTGTTATGTACAGGTGGTCCTCGACATACAACAGTTTGCTTAGTGACAGGGTGGATTTGATTTAAATCAAGTCAATTTAAATCATGATTTAAATCACTAGTAAAAGGGCTTGATTTAAATCAACTCGATTTAAATCATGATTTTTAAAGAGCAACTGTCATCTCTGTCCCGCAGCGGCTCCTCTAACCCGCTGTTGACTCACCGACAGTCTTAATATTGCAGAATATACAGCCTCATGCTACATAACTAAGCTCGATTTCATGTTGAATAAACTGAATTATTAATGTATCTTAAATGGAAAACTATATTTAGATAGATTTTTACTCCAAAAGCATTTTATTAAAATAATTTTGATAAAAACAAAAAAAATCCGATTTAAATTTAAAAAATCGGATTTTTTTAATTTAATTTTTAAAAATCAATTTTTATCCACCCTGCTTAGTGACTGTTCAAAGTTACAACAGCACTGAAAACGTCTTATAACTCCTTTTCACATTTATGACTGTTTCCACATCCCCATGATCAGGTGATCAAAATTGAGGTGCTTGGCAAGTGACTCCTATTTATGACAGCTGCAGTGTCCCTGGCTCATGTGATCACCTTTTGTGACCTTCTGACAAGCACAGTCAATGGGGAAACCAGATTCATTTAACAACTGTGTTGCTAACTTAACAACTGCATTGATTCACGTAACAATTGTGGCAAGAAAGATTGTAAAATGGGGCAAAACTCACTTAACAAATGTCTCACTTAGCAACAGAAATTTTGGGCTCAATTGTGGTCATAAGTCGAGGATTACCTGTGTTTGTATGAACTCATAATAGACATTTACTTTCTTTTTATTGTACAGTATTTTAAGTTGTTTCTAGTTAAACAGTTGTTAACCTGAATGCTTGCATGAAAACTGATTGTCAGGTGAATAGACGATTTTTCTGCAGAGGTATAGAAAGCTGAAATGGAGATGACCTTTAAAATCAATGGATGTAATCTCACTTCCCATCCAAACTTTGCAGATAAACAGTTTCTGAGTTCACTTTTATTATACAAGTATTTTGGGATTTTGTTATTTGGATTGGAGAGTATAATTTACTTCCTTCCTTGAATAAAAAGTGTATGGATGTTACAGTTTGCATCAAATGTACTTTTTCATCTAACTTTGGTAACATTTCAACCAAGAATATTGGATAGTTTAATGTTCTCCCTGTATTAATGTTCTCCCTGTATTAATATATACAATACAATAGCTGCCTGATATTGGATACATTCCAAAGTCAGCCCTACTTTGCCAGGGTTTGGTCTTATTTATTTAAAATAATGAATTCCAGTGGTGGCACAAGAAATAATGTCAAGCGTGACTCTTGAACCAAGCATAACATGGATGCAAAGGCCCAATACCTTTTGTACTGCTGTATTTGCACCGGACTTTACATATTTTATTAAATAATGTAATATTTTATGCTTCGCTGTTAATGAAATACTGGCATTGTTAACTTTGTTGTATTTTTATCCCACCTCTATACATATTTTGAAGGATGTGTCAACTTCTGGAAGGAAGGAATCCAAAGCAATTATTTAGAACATATGAAAGGCTTGAGGAGATGGCTGAAAAGTTACATTTGGATTCAGTATCAGTGCTTGACCGATTAGTGCTAGCTGGCCAAGAACAAAGTCTTCTTTTGTCAAAGATGGATGCTGATTTAACAATTCTTCATGATTCTATATACTGCAAAGGAGAAAGTGTGTGCCTTAGTAATCAGGTAAGTAATTGGATTATGATAATCTGAGATGGTGGTTTCATGGAGTATTCAGGGGTACATTTGTTAATACTGTAATTATAAGTAACTTAATCACATAACTTTGATGTGTCTAATCTAAACTCTTAGTAAACTATCACAAAGCTGGTAGGCAGAATTAAATCCACATCTGTGACACACTGTGGACCTAGCCTTAATATTCTGACCCAGGCTGGTTCTTTTTTCTTGACCATCTTAGTGCTATCAGCTGTTCATATTGACATCTGTTGAACGCCAAGCTTGCAGCCCCTGCTTCACTGTGACAATACAGGTAGTCCTTGACTTACAACCGTTCATTTAGGGACTGAAGTTACAACGGCACTGAAAAAAGTTATTTATGACCATTTTTCACACTTATGACTGTTGCAGCATCCCCAAGCAACATTCGGACGCTTGACAACTGGTTCATTTTTATGACAGTTGCAGTGTCCCGGGGTCATGTGATCACCTTTTGCAACCTTCTGACAAGCAAAGTCAATGGGGAAGCCAGATTCACTTAACAGTCATGTTACTAACTTAGCAACTGCAATGATTAACTTAAAAAATGTGGCAAGAAAAGTCATAAAATGGGGCTTTTCTCACTTAGCAACATAAATTTTGGGCCTAATTTATGGTCGTAAGTAAACGATAGTTGTTTTCTCTGGCTTTCCAATGTTATTTTTTGTACTTCCACTATTGGAAGAGAATGAAGACCCAACATAAAATTGCAGTGCTGGCTATGTGAAGTGTATACAGTAAAAATAATCTGCAACCCCAAATAATATAATTCAATTCAGGTTCATGAAGAATTACTGCAATACTCAGTAAATATTACCAGATGTGAATAATAATTTTCTGAAAGCCCTCTCCTATCAGGGTTCTGTCTTTGGAGGTGGGAATCGTGTTTGTTTAAGAGAAGTCTTTCAGGTACATTGGCACTAAGGTGGAAAAACACTTTCTGGCCTCTGTTTCTTTCACCTACCTTTTAAGACAATTCTGATGCATCTTCTGGGCCTCCTCAGTGGACCAAAGTATATCCTGACATTGGTGCACTGAAAGAGGCCACTTGGAGGCATTTTCATCAAGAGTTTGAAGTTATCTATGGCCAGAGGCCACAGCAATCAATGGAACAGCATGTCACGTCATTGGGAAATTGTGCTCCTGGGGCAGATCTAAAAAGGAATGCAGGAAATTAAAATTGCTCTACTCACCAAGAAGAGAGAAAGAACATAAAAACAGGATTTGGGCAGCTCTTTTGATCTGGGTTACTTAGCACTTAGCAATAGCACTTAGACTTATATACCGCTTTACAGTGCTTTACAGCACTCTCTAAGCGGTTCACAGAGTCAGCATATTGCCCCCAACAATCTGGGTCCTCATTTTACCCACCTCAGAAGGATGGAAGGCTGAGTCAACCTTGAGCCGGTGAGATTTGAACCGCTGAACTGCTGAACAGTCAGCTGAAGTAGCCTGCAGTACTGCACTCTAACCACTGCGCCACCTCGGCTCTATGCCAGATATTGGTGTTTTAGTTAAAGAGCCCACCTTCATACCCCTCGTGCATTTGGTTCTTAGTTTTATCTAATTCTTGTTATCTTAATGTTTTTGTATTTGTGTTTTTATTATATTGTCAGCAGCCCAGAGTTGCTTTGGATAGTGAGATGGGTGACATATAAATTTAATAAATAAATATGCAATAAGCTACATGACCAAAGTGAAGTGGTTATTCAGTTGACATCAGCACTTTTGAATATTTGAGCTTGAGACTCCCAATCTAATGTAATGTGTGAACCCAGCCATACCTTTTTATTCAGCAGAAGGTTCTTGCCAACTACCAGTAAGTTGGCCTATGGAATCAAATCAAAATTTTCATATTCCTGATTTACAGTATAAATGCCAAGAATTCCAAGTTTTAATGTTAAAGAACCATATTTCAAAAAGATATGGGCAGAAAAAGCTCATGTTTGCATAAATAAAAGAGTTAATATGAAGATATTTCTAGGATATAGTGGGACAGAAGTGTATTGAACTCACTATTGTATTTCTCTCATGTTTAGCAACTGTCTGAACAGTTTCAGCAGCTGGAATTCCAGTTGAATAAAATAAATCAGCTTATTACAGATTTTCTTGCTGATATAAAAGCTAAGAAGGACGTCCTGGAGAATAATAAAATACAGGAGATGGAAAGAAAACTCTGGGTGTTCTTCTTCAACGATGAAGAACGTTTGAAAAACATTGTGGAAACATTGGAGCAACGAGTTGAGGCTCAACCCAACCTTTAAAGATTATATGTTAAATTACTAACATAGATTTGGGGGGGGGGGGGTTTATAGATTATTTTTTTTGTATTTAATTTTTATTAAAAGGGCTATTAAATTACTAACATAGATTTGGGGGGGGGGGTGTTTATAGATTATTTTTTTTGCATTGAATTTTAATCAAAAGGGCTATTGTTGCAGCACCAGAAAGTTTAAAGGAAACTATGAAATCACCTCTGTGTGTCAATAGTTATTTAGCGAACTAGATATACTATATTCTTGAGCTTAAAGTCAAAATATAATCTCGGAAATATTCTCATATGAAAAAAACTACCGGTAAGTCCAAATGGACTTGTTGCAAGACTTCCTAGTTTATTACACTAAGTAGGAGAGATGTGTAGAATATTAATTCATTAGCCAATAGTTTTTCCATTGGTCCTTATATTCAGTATATTTCTCATTAACATTTCATCCTAATTAGGCAAATATTCCGAGCTACCTTCCTCAACCTGATGCTTTCCCATAGTGTGATTAGAATAGTTGTGGATTAGGACAGCAGGGGAATATTGGGCTATGAAAAGCTATTCTTACAGGATAATTAAACCTGCATTTCTGTAACCAATAATACTCTGTATTTGTATGCTACACCCTCCTTCCACACATTTATATTCAGTTGTAATCATTAATTTTAGTACCAGATTTAACAGAGTTGATGATTAGATTGTAATCAGAAAGCTGAGTTTTGTAATTGAAACATGTAAGCTTCAAATAAATGTTTAAGCATCTCAAAGGCTATGTTTTTTTTTATTTCCTAGTCTTATTTCCCCCCCCCCCACTTCTAAAAAAAAAACATTTTATTCCAGGTACAGAACAGAGGGAATCCTTTGCAGCATGTTTACATATGTACCTCATATTCCAAGGGGGAGGAGGGAGGATATTCCCAAATCTTATGTTAGTTTCCCCAGGGTGCATTTTTTATTCACTTGGCATTGCTATTTTTTTTAATAGTCCAATTGCTTCTTCCACCATCTTTCCATCGCCTCTCGAGCTTCTCTTTTCCCAGGACCACTTGAAGAGTGGCACTTCATCCGGGGCTCCATTTCCTCGGCTGGGAAAAGTCGTGTTCTTGGCATTTGATCGGGATCCCAGTAATTTCAAACGCCTTTCAGCCCCACCGTCAGGCAGAGGCGCTGAACTTGAAACGTCGCGCTCCTCCCACAGCGGCGCGTTGCAGTAACTTTCCCAACGCCGCTTTCGGCCTCTGTAGGCCGGAAGAGGAGGCCCCGCAGCTGCCTTCGGTTTGCTTTTCCCAGTAGCTTTGGCTTCCCGCGGAGATGTTGCTGGTAGCCGGGTTGAGGCTCCACGCTCCCGGCCTAAAACTCTGGCAGCAAAGCGCCGGAAGATGTAGGGCGCTCCAGCCGGCGAAGAGGTTGGCGGGAATCCCCGAGAAGCGCCATCCCTTTACGGTTTCCCATTGCAAACTGCTAACGCCACTTGGTTCGCCCCGAGCGTTTGCATCCCGGTTTTGGCTGGGAGAAAACAAGCAGGTAAGTGCTGCAGCGAACGGTGCTTCCTTACACGGCGAGGGAGGGCGGAAGTTCCCGTAGAAAGCCTGCAACCGGGGCTTAAGCCGCAGCTTCTGGCCTGCATGTTGTTGCACGTGTAGATGTACAATCAGTGCTGTAATCCGGTGATTCTCGACCTCGGTAGCTTTAAGATGTGTGGAGTGCAGCTCCTGGAATTCCTGAGCCACCAAGTGGAGTGATCCATGCTACCTGTGCTCAGCCGAAGAACGCTTGGGGTGAAAGAGATCAGGGTTTTATAGCCCAGTAGCATCAGGAAATTGGAAACAAAATCTGAGACGTGTATCTTGTTTTCTTTTTCCACCAAGAGATATAAGCAAACGGTTTAGTTTTAATTTGGTAGGAAATACTTCAAAATGCTTTTGTTGCTGCTTCTTTGAAATCCACGTATAGCAGCAAACATGTTGCATAGAGTGGAAATTGCTAATTATTAAGGAGGGACATCTAAAAGGTGTTTGTAGTTGTTTTAATTTTGTTATGTTTTCCTTATTGCAGTTGTCGGCTGCCCAAGAGTATATTGCAGAAGATAGGTGGCTATATAAGCCTTACACAATAAATATATCTGAATCGTGGACAGGGAATCTTAATTTTTCATGTGGTCTATGCATCACTCACACAACAAAGGGAAGCATGGTTTAGAGATAGGGCAGCAGCTTGCCAATCTCAACCAGGCTCTCAGGATTATTATTTAAATTAGTTGCCAGAAGAAAGCATGTCTGCATATATATGTTGATATATGAGTAAACTTACTGGAAGAGATATTGATACTGATTATATATGGTATTTGGCCCCCAGGTTCCATTTCTCCGTGCAGTGTCTCTGTGTCGCTTTGGTACATCATCCCTGGAAGAACATTCAGAATATGGAAGATTAATTTATTCTGGAAGTTTATCAAAAACTGTATTAGGTAAGTGTGTTGGGATTTTTCTTTAACTTTTTCATGAGAGAGAATTCTTGTCATACAGAAATGCATGCAAAGTGTGTTAGCTATAAATTTGCTTATGCATTTAAATATCTTATTTAAATACTACTTAATGTAGTAGCTTAACCCAGGCATTTATGACTGTTGCTAGAAAGAAGAACGTTAAGATTCTTTCTCTGTTACATATTTCTCCTTCCTAAAACCCCAAAATACTTTTGGAGCACCTTGGTGGCTCCTTTTAGTCTATTGGGGAGCACAATGGCTGGAAGGAAAAACGCTGGTGGGTGGAGAGGGATAATCCAGGAAGTATTTGGGTTTAAACAAGGTTCTCTCCTGCCTTGAATTAAACCTAAGTAAAAAATGGAAATGAATTTCCTGGCATCTTTATATGATGTAAATATGTTCTAATATTCTGAATATAAGTTGCCATAAAGTTTTCTGTTTTATGTTCAACCACCTGAAAAATGAGCAATAGCCAGCTGGGGCTCCTCTCCAAAGTATAGCCAAACTACATTATTATCTCTGGGTTTTTGAGATACTGCCTGGTATCTCATTACCAATTTGATGCTCTCTTGATTCAACTAGCTACCACTCTCTCAGCCTTTATGGCCAAGCTTTTTGAAAATTATGAGAATTCATGTTCAGTTATCTGGAGGAACAAGTTTCATTAAACTGATAAGGGCTTAACTCTGAGTAGAATATAACAACTCTTTAAAACTTACGTTATTTTTTTTTGTAAATTTAAAGCAAAGAGAAAACCGAGTCTTCATTTGAACTATACCAGTCTGCAATCCTCACTCCTGATCATACCGGTAGCTATCAGGAACTACTGCAAATTCTTAGTGTGTGTCAATATGAGAAACGCCGGCCCACTTAATTGCCTTCCAAAGTCCTTTTTTAACAAAATACTTGGTTTGTTTTTCATCTATTCCTTTATGCTTTTATTATTAAATTTATATGCCAACCATCTCACAATAATATAAAAACATAAGACATTAAGAACATTAAGGATTAAGGATTAAAACATTAAAATTAACCAAGGACTAGATAAAAAGCGACTAATATGTAAATGGAATGGAGGTGGAATCTTCTATCAATCTAGTAACCACCTCCAAAGTGGAAGGCCCAAGTCAGCTGGCAGAGCCTGGTTTTCAGTGCTTTTTGAAAGGCTAAGAGGGTAGGGCCAGACCTCACCATGAGAGCATGATGTTCCAAAGGGTGGGAGCCATGATAGAAAAAGCTTTTCTCCTGGATCTTGCCAGCTGAAATTCTTGGCCAATGTGGTCTGCTCCAGGCCAATCCCACTCAGGTGAGACAGTTCTTCAGATAGGCTGGATCCATGCCATAAAGGGCTTTAAAGGTGATAAGCAGCACCTTGCATTGGACCCAGAAGCTAACTAGCAACTTTTAAAAACATGCTTCATATCAGTGCCATATGTCTTAGATGCCTGGCAGGGAAACAATTTGTAGCAAAAGGGTGGAACTTGATAAAAAAAAGGGGTGCTCTCTTGTAATCCCTTCCACTCCAGTGTTTCTACTCTGGGTGTTGGGAGGGAAAACTAGTCCGGCCCAAGAGAGATTGCTTTAGAAATTGCTTGTTTCCCCAGAGAAGAAAATTAGAATGGAAGGGATTACAAAAAGTTAAGCAGGCACACAATGGGCAATATATTGGACTATTTGCATAGTATGCTCATATCTGCGAGTGCATCACATTGCTTTTGATGTGTATTCCTCATTGTGTGCCTGCATATTCTCTTGTAATCTCTCTCCAACAAAAGTAAATACAATTATTAATTTCCTTCCTGTTAATTATCCCAGCATCCAGCCAGGGTGAGCATTCAGAGGGGGGGGGAGTAGTTAGGAGGGAAGCAAAAGTGGAAGGTGTGGAACTGATTTAGTCTTGTCAGTTTCAAGCATCTCAAAGCTTGGGAGGGCTTGGGGAAAAGGAAAGCACAGTCCTGTCACATGATTTCCCACTTAGCAACTGTTTCACTTAACAGTGCTGCTAGTCATAATTGGGATTGCTAAACAAGAACTACCTACGTGTACAACTTTTTCTGGCAGTCGTGGAAGCCCAGGAAAAGCTGTCTTTCTTTACAGGAGTGATAACAACTGCAGCAAGTGCCTCTTTTCGGCTTCCCATTCTAACTGCTGCATATTGTTAGTATTTCATTTAGCTCTGTTAACTGAACCAGGGGTGGGTTCCTCCCGGTTCGTACCGGGTCTCCCGAACCGGTAGCGAGCCTCTGGTGACGTCACAATGGCATCATTGACCCGCTTTGGTCGGTGCCAGTCCGTGGGAGCCACCATTTTTTCCCGAGGATTTTTGGTGAATTTTTGAAGTTTTTTGCCATTTGTGCTCTGCTGCTGCTTTGGAAATGGCCCTCCTGCCCGCCCCCAGGTGTATGCTGACCTTTATTCTTCGCCCGAAGCACAGCTGATCAGCTCCTCAGCTGTGTTTCGGCCGATTATAGTGACTGAGCATGCGCGGAAGCAGAATTGCACGGGGAACGCGTGCACGCGCGCAAGGTCGCGATGCACACTGATGGCGAAGATAAGTGGAATCCACCCCTGAGCCACGCCCAGAGAGTGGTAGTGGAAATTTTTGGAACCCACCCCTGAACTGAACTATATCAATTCAGAAGCCAATCCTGTTGAGGAAGATGGCCCTCCCAGCAAATGGATGTAAATGGCTCTTAGTACTGCATAGTTCTTGAATTACTGTCTGGGTGTATAGCAATGTGTGGTTGGCAGCCAATTTGGACCTCTTAACTATTAACATGTTTTTCTTTTCTTGCAGGAGTGAAAATGTTCTGTTTTACCACCAGCATAATTACCGCTTCTATGTTGTTTGCTATTATACACAAGTATGGCTTAAATTTTGACAAACTCTACTCGGAAATTGCTTTTTATAGTGCCACACTATTCTTCATTTTCCTAACACCATTGCTCTTGCATTTATTTACTAGGAGGTATATTATCCGTCTGTACCATAAAGATAAAACAGACACATATACAGCAATTACCTACAGTGGCATTTTGAGAGAACAGAAAACTTTGTTCCATCAGAAAGATGTGACTGTTCCAGACCTGAGCAAGATGTTCACAACTTTTTATGTTAAAAGAAGAGCAATGCTTGTTAATCCATTTCTTTTTCATTATGCTCAAGACTACAGCCATCTTATGGGTTATGACAGACCCTTTCAGTTTAACTGGAAGGACTTAGAAAAATAGAATTCTAAAACGTCAAAGTCTATATATATTAGCTGATTTCTGCTTGATGTTCAGAGGTCTTTCACAAATTCTAGATGACCTAATATTGCTTTTTTTTTCTTCCCATCATTACTTTAGTTTTGTTATTTTAAATATTGATAAAGGTGATTAAAAGTGTTTTTACTGGGATGGGCGTTTAGTCTGCTGAGCAAAAAGATGGTCTTTTAAGATGTTGCATGTTTTGGCCCTTCTTTCAGAGTTCGCATTCTGAACAGAGGGGGGGGGGTCAAAGAGGTCATCTGTGTTAAAATTGAACAGACCACTCTCAACAGAGGGGGAGGGATACAACATCATCTATCTCCAGTCTAAAACACAGACAGTCCTTTCAGCAGTTCCAAGAGGATTCCACACCCATTTCCATTCTGATTCACACGACCCTGATAGACCACCCCCCCAAACTCCCAGAGAGAGTGCTAATGACCAGATAGCAATAGCAATAAGACTTATATACCGCTTCATAGTGCTTTACAGCCCTCTCTAAGCGGTTTACAGAGTTAGCATATTGCCCCCAACAATCTGGGTCCTCATTTTACCCACCTCAGAAGGATGGAAGGCTGAGTCAACCTTGAGCCGGTGAGATTTGAACCGCCGAACTGCAGCTAGCAGTCAGCTGAAGTAGCCTGCAGTGCTGCACTCTAACCACTGCGCCACCTCGGCTCTATGGTGAGATGACTGCAAGGAATATAAATCCTCCCATTTCCCTCCCCCCTGCCCCCATTCAGTCAGAACTGAAGAAGCATCTTGGATGAGAAGCAAAATGTCCGGGGGGGGGGGGGAGAAACGAAGTCAGTTGCCTGTTGAAAAAGTACTTTTGTGACAATAGCATTTATTTCACAGATGGATCGATACAATCTTCAAAGAATCCTTGCCCACTTCTAAGAACTAGCTCAGTTTTAAGGGGTACATGTTTTTTATTTCTTTATTTTTAAGTTTCTGCCTATTGAGATCATCTTCAGTTTTCCCAAAACTATATTATTGAGGAAGTTTCAATTCATAATTATGGATAACTAAAGAATGGATGAACTTCACTACAGTAAAGGAAGCGTTTTTACCACTAGAGGGACCTGAACCACAATACTGTATGACACCTTTAAATGCAGGCCCCTCTAATGGAGTGCTCAAAAAGCATGCATCGTTAAATGGAGCCATAATTGGCTTACTAATAAGAAATGACTTAGTGGGGCATACACATTTTTTTTCTTTTAAAATAATGTTCTTAAGGCTTACTGTGTTTTTGGATTGTTGACACATACCGATTTCAGTAATATTTTTTACGACTTCGTATAAAATATCACAAGAATTCACTACCTCTGGCATAAGTGACAACAGTGGCAAGATTTGTTTCTTTGTAAGACCGATTAATAAAAATAATTAAAAATTATATCCTTTGAAGGATGGATTTTACAATCTACACAGTCTACAGTCTACACAGTCATATGCCTTTCATTCTACATATTCATGCAAAGATAAACTGCCTGCTCCTCTAGTGCACATACAGGTTCTATGACTTTTGGCCGTACTTAAGGGGTAAGAAGCAGGGGTGAAATCCAGCAGGTTCTGACAGGTTCTGGAGAACTGGTAGTGGAAATTTTGAGTAGTTTGGAGAACTGGTAGCGGAAATTTTGAGTAGTTCAGAGAACCGGCAAATACCACCTCTGGCTGGCCCCAGAGTGGGGTGGGAATGGGGATTTTGCAGTATCCTTCCCCTGGAGTGGGAAGGGAATGGGGATTTTGCAGTATCCTTCCCCTGCCACGCCCACCAAGCCACGCCCACAGAACCAGTAGGGGAAATTTTTGAATTTCACCCCTGGTAAGAAAGAATATAGTTTGGTAATAAAAAACAAGTTTTGAATACAAGAAGACCGAATAAATGTCTCATCAGGACCGGCTTTGTCTGAAATGGTCAGCAAGTAAAAGGGTACATTTATCAATCCAGTTTAGTCTTCAAAATGATTTCTATTACATGGAAAGAATGATTAGTCTTACTCTGAAGAACATCATGGCTATTCCCAACATTTTTATCTGTGGTTAAGTAGTTTACATGCATATTTCCTGCATCTGTAATCACAGCCAAATATTGTTTGACGATCACTTTCACAAAAAGAAAGGCTGAAGCTCTTTTAACAGTAATGTATATATAAGAATAGCTAGAAAGATGGCTGTCTTAACTTTTTGGAAGTGTGACTAACGTTTAAATCTAGACAGAGTACAGGTGGTTCTTTGCTTGGCAAACCCTAAACATTAGGTTTGGTATAATTAATTTTGAGTGCTTCTGAATTGCAATGCATAACTCACTTTTGGCCAATTGGAACTGAGATAACAGCATCATTTACATATAGGAGGGTTGCAATATAGCAATAGCACTTAGACTTATATACCACTTTATAGTGCTTTACAGCCCTCTCTAAGCGGTTCACAGAGTCAGCATATTGCCCCCAACAATCTGGGTCCTCATTTTACCCACCTTGGAAGGATGGAAGGCTGAGTCAACCTTGAGCCAGTGAGATTTGAACCGCTGAACTGCAGCTAGCAGTCAGCTGAAGTAGCCTGCAGTACTGCACTCTAACCACTGCGCCACCTCGGCTCTATACCGATATCTGCCCTTCAGTTTTGGAGAATGAAAAGTATGATTATTCATCTTGGCTGCTAGACAGTTAACAAATGTGCCATAGCAGCGACCCAAATATGCATCTCTGCTTAATTCTTATGCTAGCAGGAATTGCCTTGGTGTTACAGCCTTGCATACAAACCTAATCTTAAACTAGAATTTTTGAACAGTTCATATATAGCATAAGAAAGACCTGTTATCTTAGATAATATTTGTCTATGATAAAATTCTTGCAGATATACCATAATTTATATCATTTCTAGATATAAGATCAAGGTTGGTTTTATCTAACCCCATTATTTGTAGGATCAGAATCTTATTGTGCATAAATCTGAACAGGAAGGACGCAACAGTCATCTACCAATCCAAATTATTCCAATTTTTTTTTTAAACTGGCAGGTTTTGATTAGACTTGGTTTGCTTAATTAAATTGCTATTTCTGAGCATATTAAGGAGGGCCACCATGGGAATAACTAATTAAGCTCTAGGTCAGGTTTGTGTGGTTGGAATTATTCCAGCATATATGTCCCAAAAGGGTCCATTCATGCTTGTGAATGAAGGAAAAAGTTGGTGATTAGATGAGGATTATGAAGCCCAAAATAAAGTTTAATTGAGAAGCCAATATTTCTTAAGGGTCTGCCTCCTGACAGCCATAATCAAATTAAGCTTTGGTGAATATAGTGATCCTCCCTCCCTCTCTCTCATTTTACACAAATGAGATTCAAAATATATTGCGTGTCTTCTGTAACAATGGGCAAAATGTTAATATATTTTCAGATAATTGTTTTGGTATCATTTAAGATACAACATAGCTGTTCTCCTTTAAAAAAAAATTCTCGTTTGAGGATGACGAAGCATAACATTCTTCCTCTTTTTACTGAAAATTAAGTTACTTTGTTGCTGGCAAGATGGTGTTGCGATATCTACAGTTTTTTCAGCTTGTTATCATTCTTTCTGTTTATGGCTTTACTGTGGCACTGGAAAAACAACTGCTTTGTACATCCAATGACATTGATATTTTATATTCCTATTGTGGTAAGTAAAGAACAGCTATGCTTTTGTTTAGCAGAGTTTGCAAATCCTTTCAGATTAATTTGTCCCTTCTTCGGCTATATTGTTCTGTTTGTTTAAAATAGCCAGAAAACTGTGCCCTGGATAATACTTGGAAACAGATCAGAAGGAGAGAGATCATTTTGGAGAGGCTACCATTGAGTCCTCATTCTGGTGATCTAGATTTCTCCGTGTGTTTGCTTTTCACTAACCCAGAGCCATTTTGCATACTATCTCTGCTTCCTTTTCTTCTTATATATTTACAAAAAGGCCATGTGTAACTTTAGGTAGAGAGCCAGTTTAGTATAACTTGAAAAGGGAGACAATTTGGTGTAGTGCTTAAGACATCAGGCTAGGAGGCAGGAAACCCTGAGGTTCCAGTCCTGCCTCAAGCACAAAGCTAGCTGGGTGACTTTGAGCCAAGTTCCTCCATTGCCAAACCACTTCCCCAAAACCTTGCCAGGGACTGGTCCAGACAAGACAATTAACACTGATTCACACAGAGACACACACACACACACACACTCTCTTACAGTTGAGACAGTTGACACTTGAAAAGCCATGTCGTCTTCAGTAAAGTGGAATTCTGTTTCTCCAGTTGCCCTATTTTTGCAATAAAGTAATCCCACTAAAATTAGCTTTAGTGTCATGTACCAGTATGGTCTTTACTCTTAATGTGACAATTTGCAATCTAGGATGCACAATTTTAATTAGAAAATAGTACAGGTGTGATGCTTTTGAGCTGGAAAATCTCTTCAGTTTGCAAAACTTTACAACCAATTTAATTTTTAAAATTAATTTTTTAATTACATTAAAATTAATTTTTTTTAATTTTTTCCTTTTTGTTTCTTTAGGTAATTTATCCCTCAGTCTGAGTCAAACAACTTCCTCATTTTAAGTCACTTGTATATTGCACTCGGTTGCCACTATGCTCTTCATTAGCAATTTCTATTTCACATGCATTTCACTTTTGATTTAACATCTAGGCCAAAACAGATTTCTGTAAAAATCAAAACAATAGTCTGATGCTTTATGATTTCAGGCTCTTAGTAAAACAAATATCATTGCTATTGGTTAGAAAAATGAAACTAATTGTTAGTTAATCTCAACAGATTTTTAAATTTCAAAAGTGAAATTACTTTCTTTTCACCAATCAAGAATGAAATAGAAAAATTAGAAAGACAAAATTCTACCCTACTTCAAATGTATTTCCAATATTTGGTTCATGGCTAAACTGGTGTCAAATCTACACCTATATGCTTGTTGTCTTATGACTGCAGCCTCACAAAATGATTTTCAGATTTTAAACAGGTATCCCAAGTCTTTTACCCTAACATGCTCTAATTTCCATTACATTATCAGTGTAATAACTTCTGTAGAAATTCCTGTCAAGTACCGGTAGCTGTGAAACACAGAAAATACAATTCTATTTAGATCTATTCTAGGGGTTGACAGTGTCATGGTAACCTTGAATCCTCCTTATTCAGGAGTGAATAACCATTGTCATCATCTTCCTAGATTTGTGTGTGTGTGTGTGTGTGTGTTTGTTTGTTTGTTTGTTTGTTTATTTATTTGCTTATTTATTTATTTATTTATTTATTTGCTTAAGTGCTTATTTGCTTATTTGCTTATTTATTTATATATATTTCACATTGCTGAACCACCCATGTCTCTCAAACAGGGTCTCTGGGCGATGTACAATAAAACAAACAATAAATAAAGCAATAAAAATGCTCATTAACTTCCAAAATTAAAGCATAACCCTTGAAAAGTATCTGAAGCTTCAGCTGATGTAGAATGTGGCCACACAAGTAATATTGAGTGCCCAAAGAAGGGCACAGGTAACATCTTGGCTCCACGAACTACAATATCTTCAATATCTGGCAAGAATTTCGGTTTTGGTTTTCAGGTCTCTTCAAAGGATCCTCAGACCACACTCAGTGGTGAAATCCAATTTTTTTTACTACCGGTTCTGTGGACGTGGCTTGGTGGGCGTGGCAGGGGAAGGATACTGCAAAATCTCCATTCCCACCCCACTCCAGGGGAAGGATACTGCAAAATCTCCATTCCCACCCCATTCCAGGGGAAGGATACTGCAAAATCCCCATTCCCTCCCCACTCCTGGGGGAAGGACAGGGGTGGGTTCCACTTACCTTCCCCACCAGTTCGCATCGCGATGGTTTGTGCGCGCGCGCTCCCTCCGCGCGCACACGCGCACATTCCATCAGGCAATTTGGCTTCCGCACATGCTCAGTAGCTTCAATCAGCCCTAAACACAGCTGAGGAGCTGATCAGCTGTGCTTCTGGCAAAGGAATAAAGGTCAGTTTAAATGCAGGGGCAGGCGGGAGGGCCCTTTTTCAAGTGGCAGAACAGGAAAAACCTTCCAAACATTAAAAATATTCACTAAAAATTCCCAAAAAAAGATGGCGCTACCGGTTCTCCAGAACCTGTCAGAACCTGCTGGATTTCACCCATGACCACACTTTAAAAAACATGGTTCTAGTATAACGCAACATGCCTGTTATGTTCTAACTGTTTAAACTGTGTTACATGGTTCCAACCAGGTCCAGCGTTTGAGCGGGAAAAAGCTCAAACGCTATTGGCTGGTCTGTCTGACAGCTCCCTATAAAAGGGCAAGCTGTCAGACTGCTCTTTGCTGGTTGCTGATACAAGAGCTGAAATAAAGAGCTGCTTTGGAAGTCTGTCTCCTGTCATCTCTACCCACTATCTAACAGTGGCGACGAGGGCTTGGGCCAGGAGAACTGTGACTAGCTTCTTCAGCACTTTCAACCAGCCAGGCAGACATCTTCCTNGCTGGTCTGTCTGACAGCTCCCTATAAAAGGGCAAGCTGTCAGACTGCTCTTTGCTGGTTGCTGATACAAGAGCTGAAATAAAGAGCTGCTTTGGAAGTCTGTCTCCTGTCATCTCTACCCACTATCTAACAGTGGCGACGAGGGCTTGGGCCAGGAGAACTGTGACTAGCTTCGTCAGCACTTTCAACCAGCCAGGCAGACATCTGCCTGCC
>QLTV01001992.1:2150316-2182584 GCA_003457575.1 Thermophis baileyi
TTGGAAGCCGAGAGCCAGCGATGTCCTCCCTTCGAACCGGTCCCTTCGGCCGTGGAGGCCACACCCAGTACCTTCCAGGAGCTTCCATGCTCGAGCCCCGGAGTGGCAGCAGACCTGTCCGCACAGGCCGCTGCCTCACCACCAACTGAATTGCGCAGGTCTAGTAGGGCTCCAAAACGCCCCGCCTACCTGCGTGATTACGTATGCTGGACAGCTCCATCCAGGAGGGGAGGGGTGTTATGTTCTAACTGTTTAAACTGTGTTACATGGTTCCAACCAGGTCCAGCGTTTGAGCGGGAAAAAGCTCAAACGCTATTGGCTGGTCTGTCTGACAGCATCCCTATAAAAGGGCAAGCTGTCAGACTGCTCTTTGCTGGTTGCTGATACAAGAGCTGAAATAAAGAGCTGCTTTGGAAGTCTGTCTCCTGTCATCTCTACCCACTATCTAACAATGCCTATATTATTTTTTAAAAGTAGACATTTTAATTAAAATATGTCATCGCATTGATCTAAATATATAGGTTGCATTGTCTGATGATGCCATTATATTTGTGCCTTCATTTGTGCCTGTGTTCTTTCATGGACACTCTTGGTCCCATTCATTTGCTAATGAGTTCTTTGGAATTGGCACAAAAATTGTTTTTCATTTTGTAAATTAGTTTAAATCTTGTGGGATGACCATAACAATTTCTTCTAATTTAAATAAAATGAACTAATGAATTAATATGACATTTGAGCAAGCAATGGGGACTGAAACATCTTATTTCTACAAGGAATAGGCATGCCTTTACGTTTATTTTACCACTTTATGTAACCTACAAAGCTGAAAGAACTTGTTTAAATATTTGCTTTGGAGCAGAAAATAATACTATATTAAATCTATTTTGGGTGCCACGTGAAAATTGAGATCTATTCAGAAAAGTTCAGCCATTGAATATGGCCTGAGTTGGCTTAATAACTTCTTCCTTCACTTATTGAAAGCTCTGGCATGTCCCCATTTATGAGAAGATGACTTCTTATGACTTAGTGGGTCACATGCTTTGTAGAATATCTTGGTAGATGAGCAAAAATAGAATAATCCACAAATAACTTGGCCTCAAAGATAAGAAACAAGCAAATTTGAAAGCTCTAGAATACTATGTCTACATAATCCCTGTTGCAATCTCAGCTGCTTCAATTAGCTACCGATGTAGAAGAACTCTTAAACTCTGCATTTCTTTTTTTATATGATCTGTTTTTCTAGATGCAATTGCTCTATATTATCCTGATTAAGTATTGTCTTGCTAATTTCTTCCATCCCGGCACAGACTCAAAGTATTGGTTGACACTTATTTTCAAAAGTATGTTAGTTGTGTGTTTTAGTAGTCCAACAGGAATGATCAAAGATTCATGTCATTTTTAATGATTTTTTTTACTTTACTAAATTTGTTTGCCTCACAGGTCCTGGGAGAGATAATTTCTTATTTTCAGTGGAGCCATGTTTGTTACGGGATCGTACAGAATGGCGGGGTACTGTTTTCTGGATTCCAAGTGAGTTTACTGCCTATGTCAGATTGCACCAGACTTAATTGTTCTCCATTACAGGTGGGCCTTGCTTAACAACCCACTCGTAAGGATTACCTGTATAGCAAGTGTACCATGCAATTTTTTCCTGTTGCTGGGTTGGATCTGGTGGTAACCTCCTTTGGGTGGAAAGTGTTTCTGCTTATTCAGGATCAAGCTGAATGACTTGGCTGATCTTTGCATCTACTGTAGTGTTTCATTGTATTGTATATACAGGTGGTGCTCAACATGCAACAGTAATGGAGCCTGCTCATTACAGTTGCAAGTAGTGTCAACTGTTAAGTTAGACAGTCTTGCATAACAATCCCAGCCCCTGCTCTCCCTGATGCTACCATTAAACAAATGTGCATGGGGTACCTCCTGGATGAGGGAGGCTGGTCCATAAAGGAGGCAGACAAGCAGCAAAAAGATTTTCAAAGCCAAAAACAGCCCAGCAGGGGGGAAGACCACAGCTAGATTAGGGCCTAGCGCCTCATTTCAATGCCAGAGAGGCTTCCAAACAACCCTCGGAAGGGGCTGGGCTTCTGCCCTGATCACCTGGCATTCAGGAAACTGCAAACCTTTCATGGCCCTTGCTAGGCTTTGTGGAATCCCTCTACCTGCATGTAGTGGTTAAATGTGATCAAGATTGGAGGGCAGAGGCAGAGAGTTTAATTTCAGCACCTATTTTTTTTTTTTTGCGGGGACGGGGGGGGGAGATCAACAAGTCTGACCCTCTGCCCTGTTTTTGTTTTCTTTATTGAAGAAATGTGGGTTTTCGGAAGAGGGAGGAGGTTAAGTGAGGGTAATGTTTTGGGAAGCTGGTCCTAAAGCTGCCCCCTTTGCATGATTGGGACAGAAAGCTCTGAATGCAGCCACCTTTTCCTCAAGGAATTGTCAGAGCACTGAAAATGGTGTCTGGTTCCAGTAAATATGGGTACCAGGCCCAAGCACTGTCAGGGAGGGATGGGGGGGGGGAGAAAGGTAGGGGTGTTGCAGCATCCCTGTGGCTGGTTGTAAGGGCAAATGACTGCAGGGATATTGTAGCCTCTGTAAATTTGAAACAGGATTGTATGCAGCTTTTTTGGGTGGGTGGTCTGTCATAAGTTTGGTCATTAATTGACTGGTGATACTTTGAGAACTACCTGTACACTAATTACTCCAGGAGGACTGACTTTCAGTATTTAATAGCTGTTATTGGAAAGCATGAGAGAGCGTTAAGATCGACAGCGTTTTTTATAAAAATATTAAGTGCTATCAACTACTGCAAAGTTAACATTCATAGAACTCACTGCTACGTTTCTTTATCATAGTGGTCCATATTCATTTCTGAATACAGTATATATTTTTTGAATGAGTCTAGCAGTTAGATTCACACACAATGCTCAACATATTTCACGGTCACCTTAAATAACAATATCTCTAGTTCTCTGTTAGTGCTCTCGGAATCTGGTTGTTTGCTTGCAGATATTTCATTATAACATACAGAGGTAACATCAGTACTAGTGAATGTGGGGTTTGTTCCCTGTTTATATACTTACATAGGCAACTTACTATAAATACAATAAAGCAATCATAGATTACTCACAGAACGATTTAACTACTCACAGAGCAGTTAAAGTGATAAAATATTGATAAAAACGATTGCTACCACTCTTTTATGCCATATAGTTGGTTCTAGTGAAAATACAGCCTATTAAGGGTGTACACTTGTACAAAATACTTAATTGATATGTGAAGGTCATGGAAGTGCAAGGAAGTATTCTTTTGCTCATCTTTCTGTGTTTTTCATATTATCATCATATACCTGTATCTCATATGCCTAAGGATTGCTGGGGTATTAGCAATCAAAGCAACCATGTGCTTGTTCTTTCATATTCATTAATGTTTTTGGACAGCAATTTCTCCTAAGTGGGAAATATTGGTTCAAGCCTTTCATTGTACACATTTAAGTCCTGTTCAGTTTAATGGGCTTATTCCCCAGTCAGTGACTTGAGTTTACATTCTGTACTGCTGAGCCATCAAACAATTTGATTTTTTTCCCCTTAGACTATCATGTGAACCTGTTCATTGCAGTTTGTAATGCATAAATCATGGCTTAGTAGTTTGTAAATCAAGAGAGACACAGGGTATTCTGTTGAAAATGATGGTAGGGATAATGTAACACATCTGGAAGCAACTGTTTGAGTTAGAGTGCAAGAGAGAACCTTTAAACCAGAGAAACAAATTCTAGTTCTTTCTCATGCTGAGTATGTATATTACTATTTTTTTCTCCACTTTTGGTATGTAAAAAACTACTAAGCAACCAATTCACTTCTCAGTTTGGTGGAAGGTCTCTGATTAGTTCCAAATTTCGTTACAAGAATGATAATTTATAATCTGACATAATAAATGATAAAATATATTTATCATTCCTCTAGCTTTGTTGTCACCATTTATAAATGTCTGTATAAATATGTTTTCAACTGATGCCTTCTTCTAGGACACAAATTTTTTTGTGAAATCCCATGGATTTAAAAAGAATTTTAAAATGATCAAATTTTCACTCTCTTTCTCATACCCTTATAAGGAATATGTTATAGACCTATATTATATAATTGCATAGAGACATTATCAATGATCTTTTTATAACATATTTCTGCAGAGGCTGATTTGACAGTTGTTGATGGACGCATACAGTTGTTGAATGGGGCTTTTAAAGCCTTAAAATGGGAGGGTACTGTTTGTCATGGTGTTGATGATGACTATTCATTTTGTGGAGCTCTGAAGGGAGGTAAGTATGAATATGCAGTCTTTAACAGACCTATGAAATTTGTTCTGATTCTTGTATTCTATTTATCCAGACTTCCAATATATCCTTTTATGAAGAAAGCAACAGAAAAGAACATACTGAGGGTTGATAAACTTCATGTTTTCTAAATTTTATGAAGTGGATTGTGTTCACAAAAATGCATATTATCAGTTGGTGGTTCTCAGGATCAAACAGATAAAATTATAGTATAAAATTGTGCTGAATTTCTTACAAAATAATTATGGTCCATTATTAGCAAGGTAAAAGGAAAAAAGAAAAATGAAGAAACAATGATCAAATACAGCAAAAACAATGCAATAGTAACCCCCCCTAAAAATACAGACCTCAAAAAACAGAATAAGGGAGAAACTGAATAAAACACAATAAAAATACAAACAAAAAAGCAATGCCCATGATGATTTGCTTAATGTTGACAATTAGGAAATGCCAGAACTGCCATCACTAAGTGACATGTTCACGTGACATTGTGTTTTACAATCACATCACTTAGTGACAGAAATTCCAGCCCCAACTGTTGTTGCAAACTGAAGACTATCTCTCTCTATATATATCGTAATAAACATTCCACAAGACTGCTATATTTTGACTAGAATTCTTTATTTTAACTAAACAATTCTTAATACCCTTAGTAATAGGAAATTATTATTACTATTATTGTTGTTATTGCTGGTATGGTTGTTGTGGGTCAGACCCCAAAGAAATTAAGCACCAAGGAAGATCCTAGGATTCTTATAATTAAGAAAGATGTATTAAAGTGATCCCGATAGTTACAGCATCAGAAAACATACCTGGATCTGAGTTGTGGCAAGGTTAGTAGTCCATGGACATGTCTCATACAGATTTGCCGTGTGGTTAAAACACATGATATCATGCTTTATGACCTCGACACTTAGTGACAGCAATCCTGGTCCCTACTGCCATTGAAATCTGAGGATGTGAACCAGTAGTGGGTTCTAAAACCCTTTACTACCGGTTCGTGCGCATGCGCATGATGCTTCTGCGCATGCGCAGAAGAGTCCCGGGCAGGTGGGCGGAGCCACCTGCCACCAGCGCTACCGGTTCTTAGAACTGGGCCGAACCAGGAGCAACCCACTGCTGATGTGAACATGCAATTACAGTCTGATTATTAAATCACATGCTTCACCTAAGCCTTAGGTGCAGCCTAAAAAAAGTTTTTCACAGACGTTGCTGCCAGATTATATAATTTTAAAGTGGTAGAAATTGGGAAGGTACAATCAAATTATAGTTTGGCATGTAATAGAAAAGAGAAGTCACTAAATTTTTGAAAGTTAATCATATTAATTTTAATGTAATAGGTTTATGAAAAGTAAAAGTAGTCCTTGACTTATACACATTTGTTTAGTGACCATTTGAAGTTACAACAGCACTGACCTTTAATTGTTTTTCACACCTACAATAGTTGCAGCATCCCCATGGTCACCTTATCAAAATTCAGACGCTTGGCAACTGGCTTGTTTTTATGATGGTTGTAATGTCCCAGGGTCATGTGATCACATTTTTGCAACCTTCTGACAAGCAAAGCCAATTCTGTTGTCAGTTGTTAAGTGAATTTGCTTGATTTACTTAACAACTGTGTTACTAACTTAACAACTGCAGTGATTCACTTAACAACTGTGGCAAGAAAGATCATAGAATGGGGCAAAGCTCTCTTAACAACTGTCTTATTTAACAGTGGAAATTTTGGGCTCAGTTGTGGTTGTAAGTCTATGACTAACTGTAACATTTTCATTTAAATAAAATCACATTGAGGTTGTGTATTAGGACCGTCTCACTTTTGGGATCATGAACCCTGGCAATGACCACCCAAAAGTTGTGCACTCCTGCCTAGGAGGTGGTATTATAGACATCACATACAAACTGCAATAATGTTATGTGTCTCATTACATCATCATGCAGATTATACAATTTTTCAGTATTTATGTGATTATATCATGATGCACCTGGCATCACTTTTCCACAGGGGTGCAGCAAGTAATATAACATTCCATTTGAATGCTCTTGCATGGCTAAAGCATTGGCAGCCAATTTTTTGTCTTTTATCCTTTGCCATTTGCAATAATCTGTCAAGTTGTTATGCCTCTAAATTTATTTTTGATACACCACCTACAGTATGTGTTAAAATGTGGAAAAATAACAGAATAACTTTTATTTGTGCAAACTCTTGATCACTGTTTCTTTTGTGCAGAAACAATCAACACAACTGTGAAAATCCGTGGATCAGGGTCAAAATATCTGCAGTTTTTAAAGGTATAAACTTCAGATAACTTGAAACAAACAGGCAATCATTGCTTGAAAATATTTAAAAAATGCCTTTCTACAGCTGGTAATTAACTTTTTTCTCTTTGTTATAGGGGGAATACACTGTATTTTTGGAAATATTCACAGGTCTCAAAGAGTTGGTAACTTGTGTGAATTACACACTGTTCCTTAAGTAGGGATTATTTTGGAGAGCAGGCTTTGGTAAATCTTCATAGCATCTGATCCTTGAAATTGTGGAATTGTACCATCAATTAGCCAAAAACAAATGTAAGATGAAGACAAATATTCATTATATATGAGGCAACGTGAAACTTTAATAAAGTGTGTAGCTTGACAAAACTCCAAAACAAGCAGAAAAACTGCTTCACAAAGCCATGTTGTTATTTTACTTCCAAGAATGAAGTAAGTTGATTTGACTTCCTCTGCTTCAGAGCCCTTCCAGACCTCTAAGTTTGTGCTAGGAGGGCACTGAGGGAAGCCTGTGTACCAAGGGACATTATGGGCCATTGTGTTTTCCCCCCTTAATGTACTAAATAAAGCACAAAAAACCCAGTCTTAACCTAGCCTCTGGATTAAACCATCCATATTGGTAGCCATCACATCAAAAAGATACACTCCTGGATATAAAGTTGCAATTAGAAATGTGAGAATAATAAAGTTATAAATGTCAACTACCCTTCATGGCAGTGGTGAAATCCAATTTTTTTTACTACCGGTTCTGTGGGCGTGGCTTGGGCGTGGCTTGGGCGTGGCGTGGCTTGGTAGGCATGGCAGGGGAAGGATACTGCAAAATCCCCATTCCCACCCCACTCGGACCAGCCAGAGGTGGTATTTGCCGGTTCTCCAAACTACTCAAAATTTCAGCTACTGGTTCTCCAGAACCTGTCAGAACCTGTTGGATTTCACCCCTGCTTCATGGCTATGTATTAGGACTCCTACTTTTTTATTCTTGTCCATAAAATGTTTTGTTTTGGTATTTCACTCTGTTAGCCAAATAGTGGGGAAGAGCATAATTTGTAGCACTGCAAGATTTGCTTAAGTTCCTCTCACTCATCCTGGCCAAATTTTACCAGAAGCAACATAAAAGACATCAAACCCCGCTCAAAAATGGAAGGGAAAATACTTTCATTGGCTATTTGTTTCTAAAAGAGTTTCAACCATCTTGAGAGATCTGTGAAGATGTCAAGATGTTCTCTGAATCTGCAATGTTTGCAGCAATGTCTGCAGGTAAGTAAGTGGCCTTAATGCCACACCTGGAACACTGCATCCAGCTTTTGTCACCACACTATAAAAAAGATGTTGAGATTCTAGAAAGAGTGCAGAGAAGAGCAACAGACATGATAGCAATAACAATAGCACTTAGACTTATATACCACTTTATAGTGCTTTACAGTCCTCTCTAAGCGGTTCACAGAGTCAGCATATTGCCCCCAACAATCTGGGTCCTCATTTTACCCATCTCGGAAGGATGGAAGGCTGAGTCAACCTTGAGCCGGTGAGATTTGAACTGCTGAACTGCAGCTAGCAGTCAGCTGAAGTAGCCTGCAGTACTGCACTCTAACCACTCATTAGGGGCCTAGAGGCTAAAATGTATGAAGAACAGTTGCAAGAACTGAGCATGGCTAATCTAGTGAAGAGAAGGACCAGGGATGACATGATAGCAGTATTCCAATATTTGAGGGTCTGTCACAGAGAGGAGTGGGACAACCTATTTTCCAAAACACCCAAAGGGCAGACAAGGAACAATGGATGAAAACTGATCAAGAAGAAATTCAATCTAGAAATAAGGAGAAATTTTCTAACAATGAGAACAATCAACTAATGGAACAGGTTGCCCTCAGAAGTTGTGGGTGCTTCATCATTGGAGGCTTTCAAGAAGAGACTGGACACTCGTAAAAAATGGTATTGGGTCTCCTGCTTTGGCAGGGGGTTGGACTAGATGACCTGCAAGATTCCTTCCGACTCTGTTTTTATTCTGTTATTATTCAGGTGGAGCAGGGATCAAAAAAGTCAACATGTGGCTGCATGATGAAGACTATTTTAACATTTTGGCCAGACCCACTATCCAACAATTGCTCCTGAATATTTGCAAAAGATAATAGAAAAATTGGAGAGGAGTGAGGGAAGGAGATTCAGTGGGCAGAACTTTCACTGAGAGAAACCTTAAATTATTTCAGGAAACGTGCAATGGCCTGCAGTCAAATATAAAGTCAGTCTTAAAGTCATTTGAGGCTAACATAACATTATCTGATGAAATACTTTTAAATGCGGGGCAGATGGTGGGCCAGGCAGTGGATTTCAGATGATCTAAAAGCAGCAATAACTTGATATTTGCAAGAACAGACTGAGCTACTCAAAACTAAAATGAACATCCACAGAATGAACTCACTGGTAGGAGGATGAGCTGTCTGTTATTGGAGAAAATCCACTGAATAAGAGAATCGGGTATTGTGAGGATTTATATCATTTGTGTGATGGTGTCACAACAAAGGTTGTAAATTAATGCAAATACTGTAATTTATCTGCAGAATAACATCATTATGCAAATGAGATAAATCACAGCAGAAATTGAGTCCACACTATGTCAAGCATATTGCTTCATTATTGCTTTAAAAAAAATTAAGACCCTATTTGCAGTTTAGATTTTAAAACATTTTGAGATTCACATTTCTGTTGCATTAGTGAGCTACTATTTAGATTAAATACTGTATACCACATCTGACACTAGTTGCTCTCTTAATGTTCTCACACGATTGCAACAAAGCTAAAATGACTTACTAGTTAGGGGCATAAGCAGCTCCCTCAAAAAAAATATTTCCCCCCCCCCTGGGGCTTCCGGAGATGGAATGGTGGACTGAAGATATCTCTACAAAAGTGGAGCTGATAGCTTCAGCAAAGAATAAAAAACCTGTGAATAGACTGACTATTCAGAACCTCTTCAGTCAAGGAGATTGTCCACATATGCTCCAGATAGCTGTTCCTCATGAGGAAACCACCAGACAGCGGTCTCCCATGGGTGTGAACTCAGGGATATAATGGAAATAACCATCTTGCTTGCAAACACAATTGGTGCCTTTTAAAGGACATTAAGTTCCCTAACCTAACTCTATAATCACTTTCAGGAATTACTAAATTGGTATTTTTAAGCTGTTCAGAATAAGAAGTTTGAAAATGCCAAGTGAGTTTGCTTTCAATCTTAAATGAAAGAAAAATTTAATCATAAGCTTAAGAATTTAAAGAATTTGAAATAAACAAAAAAATTAAATAAGATTTTGATTTTAGAAAGCTATAAATGGACTAAGGCAGGGGTCCCCAACCCCCAGACCGCGTCCCACTACCAGGCCACATCCCATTCGGAACCAGGCCACACAAAGGGCGGGCGAGTGTGTGCGCAGCTCCACTTGTGTGAGTGTAGCGAGTGCTTGCATGCGAAGCTCGATTTGCACTTGCAGTGGGCACTCACACACAAAGCTCCATTTGCACTTGTGACAGCCCCATGCGCCTGCTGCTCGTGCAAATGGAGTTGCACGCACAAGCATGCACGTCTGCCACTTGCATGGAACAATCCCCTCTCCCCCCCCCCCGCTAGTCTGCCAAGGTGGAAAGGTTGGGGACTGCTAGATTAAGGTACTAGATAAATTTAGAATATAGAAACTTTTACCAAAAGATTTTGAACTTAATTATAAAGAACAAAAGCTTCTTATAGAAAACAACTATGTTTTGTTTTTTGCAAAACATAGCAAGGCTGAATAATGTTATGGTTTTAAAAACTAGACACTAGAGGGGGTTAAGAGCCGAGGTGGCGCAGTGGTTAGAGTGCAGCACTGCAGGCTACTTCAGCTGACTGCTAGCTGCAGTTCGGCGGTTCAAATCTCACCGGCTCAAGGTTGACTCAGCCTTCCATCCTTCCGAGGTGGGTAAAATGAGGACCCAGATTGTTGGGGGCAATATGCTAACTCTGTAAACCGCTTCGAGAGGGCTGTAAAGCACTATGAAGCGGTATATAAGTCTAAGTGCTATTAAAGATTCTAGGCAGAGGGAAAAACACTAGCCTACATTTTGTATTAATTAATGGGATCTACAAAATTATGGAAAAATTATAACACTGAAAATAGTACCAGAGACATTTGAAGAATGGAGCCAAAAATTAGTAGCCACAATATCAATAGTGTCAGTCATGATGTCTGCCTCTATGAATAGGTATGTTCAAAAGATGTTACTGAAGAAATAACAGATATGGAACAAATTTTGTCTGATAAGATAGAGAGGGTATCGAAATTTGAATTTCAAGTGACAGGGCAAAATAATGACATGGAAAAGGATGTCTCTAAATATACAAAAGAAACTGGCTGATGTTTTAAAAATCAAAAGGGAAACACAAATAATTAAGAAAGTGAGCTAGTTAATTTTTTTAATGGAATTACAAAAGAGGCTTGTAAAAGACTTGAAGAACTCTGCAATGGGATAAAGAAGAAATGAATAAAAATCAAATCCTAGGGTAATATTTGAATGAACTAAAGATTAAGAAGGAATATAAAGTTGATTATTTGATCAAGGTTAAAACAAGATATGTTGTTATTTCGGGCAACCCTTTATGGACTTTCTGCTGTAAAGATTATATTTTATGGATTTGCTTGTAGATAAGAGATGGGATATGGAAATCATTGTTTGTAACCTTAGAAGGGATAAGGAGTCATTAAATTTGTTGATATTTGTTGTGATGAAAGTTGGATATGCTTTAAATATTTGTTCTTTATTATATTCTTATTTTTCTCTGTTTTTATTCTTTTTCTTGCACTTTCTACTCTTTCTTTATGTTTAGTTTGTATGAGATTATACTATTCTAATCAAGAATATTAATAGAAATTATGTATCTAAAAATTGTTTCCCCTGATTCCTCCACCTCACAGCTGCAAGCAACTTTTCTAATTGTGTGTTGCACCCACCTTTTACCTGGCTATTGGATGGATAAATCCCTGTCTTTCACAGGGCTTAAGAATTTTTTTTTAAAAAAGACATAATTTTCAAGATGCTCTGGTTATGTTTCATCCCAGAAGATAAGCAGGCAGGTTTTGCTCATGCTGGGGCACTTTGCATATCCAACAGTTTGGTAGGGTGCAGAATTCATAAATCAAGCATACCAAACATTGGATATAAAACCCCAACTGACTATTTCAAAAAATATTCTTTTGAGCTTTACTTATTTTTCTGAAAAATGCTAGGAATGTTCATCAGCATGAACACAGTGACACTGAAAGAGTGGAGAATGCAAATATTATCAGGAGTTCCATTTTCCAGCCATTTATGGAAAACTTCAAGAGGAATTATTGGCATTCCTCTTCATGGCTCTCTCTCCCCATGAACAGAAGTAGCAATCTGTGAGGTGCTCAACATAGAAGTGCCTAAGAAAAAATATTACTTGTGTGAAAATGAACAGTCCTTTTTATTTGGAAAGAAAACAAAGGAAATGAGGGTGAAGGCAGAAAATTAAGGCTTAGTCCAGTGGTTCTCAACCTTTTTAATGCCACGACCCCCGCGACCCCCGCCCCGCCACCGCGACCCCCGCCCCGCCCCCTCTCCGCGCGCGATGAGGTGAAATGCTCCCAGTTCGGCTGTGCCTGCGGGTTGCCGGACAGCTGGTAGCCACGGAAGTGGGAGACTTCACCCACCCGCCTGGATGCCGCCATTTGAGTTCTTTTACCCTCTGCGCATGCACAAAGCGTTCTGCGCATGCACAGAGGGTAAAAGAACTCAAATGGCGGTGTCCAGGTGGGTGGGCGAAGTCTTCCGCTTCCGTGGCTACCGGCTGTCCGGCGACCTACAGGCACGGCCGAACTGGGAGCATTTCCAAGATGGTGGGCTAGCGCGCGCGGCGACCCCTGTGAAAAGGTCGTTCGACCCCCAAAGGGGTCGCGACCCACAGGTTGAGAACCGCTGGCTTAGTCAATGAAGACAAGATAGTCCTTCTCTACTAAGTAAACTTAAGTGGCCATTTGGTTCATAAAAGATGAAATGGCATGGAACACAGAGGGTGAATGGTTGAAAATTTCAGTCCTTTCTTCTAGAAGCCCTCTAGGTTCTTGTTCTCCATACAGGGCTCAGTTTCTTACTTTGGTGTGCAACTAAGGCAGTAATGGGTTTCACTTACCTTTGGAGATGTGCACGCGAAAAACAGGTGTTTTTCTCTGATTTTAGCCTCACTTCCCTTGATTCTCTTACCATACACTTTCCAAACAATACCATGATTGTGTGCCACTCCACAACATTTATGCCAGTTCCCTAATTTTAGGGGCTGATCGTGGTACCCCCAAAGTGGGTGAGAAATCCTAATTTGTAGCAGAGGATAATACATTTATCTGATGACAAGCTGTAGCAAAGCATGTTTCTGCAGGCATGCAGATGGAAAATCACAACATTCCATCCTGTTCCGCTTGGAAAAAAAGCAGAACTTGGCAATTAATTTCATTTATTCAGTGTTTCATGTGTCACAGTACAAAAGGATGAGAACAAAAGGGCATTGTCTCAAAGTACAAGAAAGCACTGATGCTCTTTGTGTGTGTCTTCCAGCAGCACAGGGGTTGCTGTACCAGAGTGAAAGGTGGGGCTCATTTTTGCATATTCTTATTTCACAGCCAGGTGGTTTCCATTAAATAATCTTTTAAGAAATATTATCAGGGTTTTTTTTTTCATGACACAAAGAAGAGTCCTATGATATCAGAGAGATTTATTGGCCATAAGCTTTTAGGACTGCAGCCCAGTCTGTTGGATGAATAACATATTATCTTCAGCTGACAGATATATGGCATAACAACAATGAGCAGAAGTCAAAGGGGCATGAAAACAAGCAGTACAAATCTATCATATTCTATACAATGTTCAAATGTATATGTGGTACAACATGGGACTAGAATATAGCTTGCTCTCAGATTTAACTGCGTGTAAGAGTGGTTTGGAAGATTACCTCACCTTGCCCTTGTGAAGCCAAGCTCCTATTCACATAGAAGCAGGATATTTGAATTAGCTCCAATTCAGATTTTTGGTGCACAATGACTTCCCTTCCCCCATCAACCCTTGCTGATTTTATATACAATAAATAAATTATTGTATACTCAATTAATACCGACTCATCCAATTGACACAAATGTTATCGCACAGCATTTTAAAACTGTGATTTTAAGTTTACTTTTATATTATCCAAATATATTTAAATACATTTATTTAAATAACTTTAAATAAAGCGGTTAACAAGCAATTCCTGAAAATGGTTAGAATAGGAAGTATGCAAACCCAGTGTCCTTTTTTGTCTTCTAAATGGCTGCCTCACCTAGCCAATCAAAGTAGCCAGAAGAGGGTTATTGATGAAGCCTATGGATGGCAGAGAATTCTAGACACTTCCTTAGGTTCTTTACACTCAAAAGTATCTTCATCACAGCATAAGATGGCCCCAATACACAATTTACCACAGCCCAACTAATATCCAAACCAGAGCAGAAATAAATGATGTTATGCACAAGAATAATTGAAAATACATCCAGCAAGCAAGCTTCATGGCCTACCTATCTTTCCCCTTGGTGTCACTGTTGATTCAGAACCTGAAGCCTGAGTTAGCAGATTTTCAGCTGAGCCCCACTGTTGCCCAGCCAGATCTCAATAATACATGCCAGATCTGCATGTCCATGTGTCATCATATAATACACAGGCATTCTCTTATTTCAAACATACAATCAGCAGCAACCAGAATCCAAGACTTTCACTAATTAGGCCACCAAGGACCAGGACCTGGCAACTGTCAGCAGCTTTAGATAGACTAGGACAGGAAATCAAGTTCACACCAAGTCTTTACTGTAATTGGCTGTAGTAATAGAATCTTACAAGTCTGACTGTGCTAAACTCACAGCTTATCCCACCCCCATATACCAGTGAATCAGCATCTGCCTGAGCTGCTTTCAAATATCATTGTGTTTCTCAGAGCTTAAAAAATGTTTTGGCCTCCTTTCCCCAGGTAATGATGTATTTATACATAAAACAATGTTAACACTTTAAATGTTTTTACCATTTTTAATTTTTCTCTATTCTTTTTTTTAAATAGTTTTTATTAAACATTTTTCACCTTTAAAAACAAAAAACAACAACGAAAACAGAAAAAACAGAAAAAACAAGAATAAACAAGACAAACATAACAATATAAAGTAGTTTTACAGCCTTCCGTATCAGCATATATGTTCTGTTTTTATAATTCACTTTTCTACATTGCCTTCCTATCGGTTATAACAACTATAATACTATAGTCACAGTTATAACAATAATAGTTATTTAATAATAATTGGTAACTTTAGTTAATATTTAATCAATACTAATTTAAAACTCCTATTTCTTGTTTTGGCTTCTGTTCTCTAACCACTTATACATTCTATTCCAAACTTTATAACAATCCAATTCTTCTCTTTCTTTTAACTCCATGGTCATTTTGTCCATTTCTGCACATTCGAGTATCTTTCTAATTACTATTTCATCTGAGGATGTATTAGCCTGTTTCCAATTTTGCACGAAGGCAATCCTAGCAGCAGTTAGTATGTGTAGTGTTATATATTGAAAACTTTTATCTATTTTCGGATCTAATATTCCAAGTAAAAACAGTTCCGGTTTCAGCTCTATCTTTTGTTCCATAATTTCCTCCAGCCATTTCTTGATTTTGCACCAGTATTTCCTTGTATTGGGGCACGTCCACCACATATGGTAAAACGTTCCTGACTTATGACCACATCTCCAACATTCGAGGGATAAATTTGGGAACATTTTGTCCAATCTCGCTGGGGGCAAATGCCATCTATAAAACATTTTATAGATATTTTCTTTGTAGGCTACTGCCATCGTAAATTTATAGTTTCTTTCCCATAATTTATCCCATTGTTCTAGCTCTATATTATGACCAAAATTTCTGGCACAACTAATCGTTGTCTCCTTTACTGTCTCTTCCTCCATTTTGTATCTTAGAAGAAAATTGTATATTTTAGTGATCATTCCCCCCCCCCGTTCCTTGTAATAATTTATCCAATTCCAATTGTTTCTCATAAATACCATATTGTTCCCGATCTTTTTTGAATCTCGTCCTAATTTGTAAATAAGGCCACCAATCCATATCTATTCCTTGTGTTTTCAAATCCTGGACCGATTTTAATTCTCCTTTTTCATCTAAAAGTTCTGCGTAACTCACCATTTTGCTAAGATCTGTGGTATTTGGATATATCATTGCCTCCATCGTTGATAACCAAATTGGGATTTTCATATAATGGTTCTTTTTAATTTTTTCCCAAATCTTTAACAGAGCATCTCTTACTATGTGCCTCTGGAAGTATGAATGGGATTTATTCTTCCCCTCCCAAAGGAAACCATGCCAGCTAAGTTGGAGATCGATAATTTTTCTCTATTCTTATTTTATTGTGTTGTGAGCCACCCAGAGTCACTTCAAGAGTGAGATGGGCAGCATATAAATTTAATAAATAAACAACCTGTATATTTCTGTCAAGGTCATCTTCCTTACTGCCTATAGCAGGGGTGGGGAACTATGGCCCTTTTATGACTTGTGGACTTCAACTCCCAGAATTCTTGAGCCATCCATGCTGGTTCAGGAATTCTGGGAGTTGAAGTGCACAAGTCGTAAAGGGGCCATAGTTCCTCACCTCTTGTCTATAGTGATAGTCCTGGAAAAGAGGACCTGCACCATGCATCTATACGTAGTCCCCTCTTCATCTGCAACAAACTATTTAGCACTCTGACCCCGCCTCTATTTCCCATCAAGATTCGGATTTGCATCACCATTGCCACCTTCTCAGAGATCAGCCCCAACTTTTATTACCTTCCATCTTCATATGCCCTTCATCTTCACTCATCCCAACAGCATCAGTTGTCATTCTGAGGATTTTACTCTCTATTCCACTATCCTATCTTACCTAATACATTTCTAATGGATTCATGTGCTTCTCAGAAATTTTATCCAATAATATATGCATTCTAATATGCACCAGTTAGTGGACTTTTCATACATTATACAATGCCCAATGGATAAAATGTGATAATAAAACAAAAGAAAGTTGCTGTACAAAAAGAGACAAAGCAATTTTAAAAAGCTATAGATATTTTTTTAAGGATTTTCATGTGATTAATGAAATAATACCAAAATGATGACTTATTCATCATGGTATCATTCAAATGACATGATTAAATAATGGCATCATGACCTTTAATTCAAATACGTTAGTTATATCATTTGTGTGATGGCCAGATAATGCATTTGTCTTTATTTCCCGTCCCCTATCATGGATGTCGGGTTTTCACAGCACTGGAAAAATAAGAACATATGAGTCCTTCTGAGAACCAATTTATATAAATAAAATATGTGATTAAAAATAGTTTATGGTAAAGATCTTACAGTGAAAACAACATCAGTTGATAATTTTAGCACTTCTAAGTTTTAAAAATGCTAGAAGTTTTATACTTTAGCATGTGTTGTACACTCAGACAATTGTAGCCTATTTACACATTGTAGTTAAACACACCTTGGTTTTGCATGATATATACTGTAGGCTATTGGAAGAGACCTCTGTTGGTGGCATAGTTAGAATCTGTCAGGGTTTCCAGGAGTAGAAAGCTGATCATCTGAATGTCTTTGTTATATGTGTTGGTTAGGTCAGGTGGGTTATTGGTGACTAACCAAATGGAAATGCTACTACTGTACTTCTTTGGATTCTGATCACATAAAGTTCCTAGCATTAAAGCTGCACTTTAACTTGTAGCCACCAGGCTGTGATGTACTTCACTGTTTGAAAAAGGTTATTCAATCACCATTATTCTGTAGACACTGAAGAATACAAGTTAGGAAATTAAATTGAAAATTCATCCATGATATATAGTATATATGATATAGTTGCATTAGTTGACCTTAATGTCAAATCTGTTGCTTGAATATGCTGTATAAATCCCTTTGTCTTACTGTTCAAGAAAGAACAGTAAAAAAAGAATTAAGAAGGGCTTCACAGTGTAATGGTAAACAGGCTACTTACTTACTTTATTTATTAATTAAATTTATATAGCTGCCCATCTCACTACTTGTATTGGTTATATGGTAATGTTTGCCCATTTTAAGAATTAGTTATTCCTTCTTTTATATACACACACAGTGACTGCCTCTGTGATGTGGGGAAACTGGGAACCAGAGTTTTATGTGTAATGTTGTCTGGCCTTATCTCCAAAATGAAAATTACTATTCCCAATTTTTGTCACTTGATTTGTTACCAGGACTGAAATGATTCATAACATGTTCCATAGATTTCATTTAATGCTGGTGGGAGGCACCATCCTGCATTTTCTCTCTTGAGTCATTGAGTATTGGAAACATCTGCTGGTTTCATACATCTGAATAATTTCAGTCAAAAAACGAGCAAAGGAAATCAGCCACCACAGATTTCATAACGTGCAAGTTGTTCCTTACAACCTTATGTCACACCAGTGTTCTAATGGGGCTATGTGACAGTCGGCTATATATTCACTGCCTTTTGCTCCTTGGTAAAAATACTCCTCCTGTAATTGTGGGTCATTCAAGGTGACTGGATTTGAACATCTGAGAAGTTCCATATATAAGAACAAGGAGCTAGCGGGAGAGGGGAAACTGGGTTGCCTCTGAACACGGGGAACTAATCAAAATGTTCCTGTAGAATCTTTGGGCAAGAGATGCCTGTGATATTTGTGGAAACTAGATCTTCATACCAAACATAGGGTGGATAGATGTAAAAGATGACAGGGCTTCTGCACCTTTAATAGGCATGTAGAAGAGGGGAATTCAAGAAATCTAAACCTACTGAAATCTCCTCTTGTCCTAGGCTGTTAGTAACGGAAGGGAAATTCTTTTGCACATGCCAAATGCTTTGGAATTAAGCAAGCTCATGAAGAAGATGCAACACAGCCAGGCTAAGCAAAGCTGAAAACGTCACAGAATCCTCTATACAGTGACTAATGCAACCAAAAGGAAACTCCCCATCCCAAGCATGTCAAGAAAGGCAGGCCAAATAATAAAAGCAATAAATCTATTTCTCTCTTCTCAGATTAACATGGATCCTGTATGTCAAATGTCTTGCAGATAAAACTGCTGTGCAGTTGACTCAGAACCATCAACAGACTATTACAACCACATGGCATTACAGTAGCACACTAACTAAAGCTCTCCAAAACATCCTAAGTAAACCGAAAGACCCAGCAGCCCCAGAAGAAAAAGTAGGCGTCATCTACAATATAAAGTGTAAGGATTGTAACAACCATTATGTAGGACAAACAGGCAGAAAACTAGCAGAATGCATTTATGACTATCAATTTGCAATCAGAAGACATGATGAAAACTTCTTAATTTCACAACAAATGGATAGTCTCAACCATAGTTTCGACTGGGAAACTGTGAACATCCTAGATCAAGCCAAGGCTAAAAAGTCAGTATTCCTGGAGGCCTGGCACGTAGACAAATTGGTCATCGATGGGCACATAGAGATAAACAAGATCTACATACCACTCAAAAGAGACAATAAAAAAGCCTGAAAGAAAACAAAAATACCAAAACACCTCCTCCCAAGCAATCAACACCCAAATGAACAGAGAATAATACCAAGATCAATACTAGACCAACAATCAAGAAGTAAACAATATCTCAATCAAGGAACTATCAACTCAGACTAACAAGCTAACAGTATACAGCCTAATCAAGAAACCACGAAGAACACTCCTACTCCCATTGACAGGGCAAGCCACTAGTATATAAAAATAAGAGCAAACCCCATTGATGATGTTATCTAGTTTGGTAATGAAACATCTGTAAGAAAACCATCAAACTCAGAGAGCATCAAGGGAGCAACAAGGACCCCACATTCAACCCTGAGCTACCAATATTTTTCTCTATTGGAGCTGACTTAAACCCAGACAGTATCATTCAGAGCCTAAGCACTGTATTGTAATGTTTATACACAAAGATATATGCAGGATATCTTTTTCATACAAGGTATTTGTTAAGTTCAGTAGGTAGTGATTGATATTACAAATGCATCTGATTTTGATAGCCATACCACTAGTAATAAAAATATATTGCTATCTAGATATCATGCAATTTACATTTGTATATGTTTTGTGCACTGTTCATAGACCCCAATCCAGCCTGCAAGACTTAGCATAACAGTCTCTGATCGAGAATATTTTCTGATCATGGATGGCTAGACTACAAAGCATCCAACATACCAGACATACCTTACATATTGTATTATGAGACAGCTGCATAGTCACCATTTCCGTCTGCTAACCAGGCAGTGCAAATAGATGTACAGGCACTGGGGAATCAATAAAATGCTGAATGCATCTTCTATTCCCTTGTATTTTATAGGAAAAACACTCAATAGAGGGTGTGTCTAATGTGCCTGCAACTTTAAAAGCAATACTACAGTTCTGTTGATAAACTGGAGATTTAAATGGACATAGAGATGGTTCCCTATTCTGTTTTGTGATGTGAGGCAAGACTGCTGATACACGTTGCTAAGTTTTTCATACTTTATACGGAACATTTAAGGGATTTCCTAAGTTTTTGGATCCAGAATAAAGGGAATACGCTATTTGTTAAGTTTTGTTCATGTAATATTTAATATCTTTCAGAATAAATGTTTTCCCAAGGTGACGTAAAACATTTTAAAATCATAACTGACAGGTACAACTATATAATGTATAATCGGTACTAATTACTTAGCTACGGAGCATAAAACAGAAGAAATTAATCAAAAGGTCCTCTGTATTAATCTGTTTAATATTTTATGATATTAAGTTCTTCACACATATTAAAATGTGAGTTCTGGGGCCCGAGTCTGAGGAAGCCTTTTTGGGGTAGCCAACAATCATACGTCAGAATTCTATTGGTAGTTTATTTATTTAGTGTATGGCACAACATGCACGGATTTGCAAGGTATATTGACATTTCACCTAAATAAAAAACAGTAAAATATGAATATTTTAAAAATCTATATTCAAATAGCCATGTCTAGACCATCTAGCCATTGAAGTGCAGCATCATTTATCTAAAAGAAAACAGAAACTGGACTGGTCTTCAGCTTACAGCCGGTTAGGATGTGATCTACAGTTTGACATGAGACCTCCGCAGTCACACTGAGGGGAGGATGCTAAACCCCACTTATATACTGAATTCCAGCAGATACCATGTGAGGGGTGAATCCTATTCAGGATTGTCTATTGTTGGTAATAAATGATGCTATGTAAACACAATACTTCTTTAATATATATCTTTATATATTCTATTTTAGTTTTTATGATACCCGAATTAAAGTAAAAAAAATATGAAATGATCAACATTTGTATGGCTTACCATCCTTTTCAAAAAATTCTACTATACAAAGTATAGTATGCTGGGTTATTGTTATCAATTGATTGCAATGAGTTAAGTAATTAAGGGATTCTTGCAAACATACCAGCACAAATTCTTCCTGAAATTTCAGTAAAGCAAGCAACGGAATAACTTACTTCTAGTTCAAGTGTACTTTATATTAACTCTTATTAATTTGTATATCCCACCCTTCAACCTTCAATCTCATAGTGGAGTCCGGGTAAGTGACTGCAAAATTAATTTCATGTAAGCTATATAAAGGTTAGCCATTACTGGAATCAGGGGTGGGTTCCAACTTACCTCGCTGCCGGTTCGCTCCCTCCCGCGCCGCGTGGGCGTGCCGCGTGGGCGTGCCGCGTGGGCGTGCCGCGTGGGCGTGCCATGTGGGCGTGCCGCGTGAAAATTCCAAAAAAAAAAAGCTGAAAACAAGACGGCGGCGCATGCACAGAGCCAACAACACAGCTTCTGCGCATGCGCAGACGCAAAAACCAGCAAAAACAACACAAAAAGCCAAAAAAAACATGGCCACCGCATGCACAGTGCCGGAAGTCGGCTTCTGCGCATGCTCAGAAGTAAAAAAATAAAATGATCTATTAAAAAAAAAAAGATGGCGGCCCCCACGGACCGGCACCGACCGATCCGGCTCTGTGACATCATCATGACATCACCAGCGGGCTGCTACCGGTTCAGGAGAACCGGTCCGAACCGGGAGGAACCCACCCCTGACTGGAATCCTTTTGACCTTAGCAGGAAGTAAGACAAAGTACAGAAATTATCTCTTTAAAGTCAAACTGGATTGCTGACCTCTTTGTAGTTTTCCTGGCAGCAGCATAGAAATGATTTGCCACTGTCTTGCCACTAGGATTATTCTTTGTTTAAATTCTGTCTGAATTACCATCATGTTATTTCCTTGTGGTGGTGTCAACCCAAGTACTAATCAGGTCTGACTCTGCTTAGCTTTTTGAAATCAGTTTGGCTAGCTGCTACTTTCTCAGTTATGGTATCTGACTTCTGAAATGCTCTCCTCTTTCCTTGCACCTATCTTGCTCTCTACTCAGTGCCAAACTAAGACAATCTTTCCTTCTCAAGTATTTAGTATTCTGAATGTTTAAGTATCCACATTATCATGGAATAATGTTTTTTATATATTTTATTCCAGTTTTATTGTGCTATTTGTGGAGCATTATATTGTGTATCAACCACAGTGTATGCAATCTTTATAGTCCCTCTGTATAAATTCTGTTAATCAGCTGATTAAACTATAACAAATAATGTTAAAAAAATGTTAAAATAGATATGTAATGTTAAAAAAAGATTAAAAAGATTAAGTGAACTTTAAAAAACTGTCTTAAATTATTAAGTGACAAAGAAACACACAGCTTAGACATTTAAATTATGTGACATTATGTAATAGTGTCATCATTATGTTTTATGTAATATTGCAATATAATACTTATGGCGGTGCATTTTAATTACAATTAATTTGTCAGGATTTTTGTGAGAATTGCCCAAAATGAAACATTATATAGATACACACTCATAAACCCACTGTACAAAAAAACACAACTGTTTTATTAAACACATTTCATTTTTTTTAGTACAAAAACCAATACTCATCTCCCACCCTCTGATACAAGCTGCTATCCTGTCATTGTGTCATGTAGGATTTGAGTTGCCAGAGGAACGGCTTGGAAGGAGATAGGGGAACTTTAATTAGACAAGGAGTATTAAATCTGTCTTTCTTGCCATTTCTAAATATGGAAAGTGAATTAAACATTTGGAAATCCTGAGGTTTTGGAAACCAAACAGCCTATTTTAATTGGCAAGTAGATTTGTTTCAGCCTTTTATAACATTTGACTTCCCTCCCTCACTCCCACGTGATGGAGAGGTGTGTAACAGAAAAACAGACACCAGCATCCTTAACAATATTGTAAGCTCAAAACCCCAGCAAAATCAACTCTGGAGTATTCTGAAAATGAGAGGAAAGAACTAAAGACTTCTTTCTCCGGGGAAAGAATAATTAAGTGAATGTGAAGAATATAGTTCACTACCTTATAGTGTGCCATTTGAACTTACTGCTTTTACATAGCATCCCCCAACAATCTCTTACAATGAGCTTCATATACATATAATGTTATATAAGCATACTGTACTTCTATATATGAAATAGGATTTCCTTTTGCCCCTTTCCCTGTTCTTCATCTCAGCTGAAAATCTGATTGATGAAATAAAGAGAAAGAAACTATTCAACATTCAGATATCATGCATCCAATATAATGATATCACTGGTATAAGTGCCTGGCTACATATGATTATTTATTCATTACCTAGCTCTTGGTGGTTGTTGCTTTAAACAACCCAACTCTAATATAATTATTGTCATTTATTACATGGTTGTCTACATTCACATTTAATTGTTGTATATACTGTATCTTGCTTGTAATACAGTCCTATGCAGTAGTGGGTTCTAAACCTCATCGCTACCGGTTCACTCGTGAGTGCGTGTGCACTCACGTGCACGCGCGATGCTTCTGCGCATGCGCAGAAGCGTCCCGGGTGGGTGGGCGGAGCCTGCCACCGCCGCCGCTACCGGTTTGCAGAACCGGGCCGAACCGGGAGCAACCCACCGCTGGTCCTATGTATCAATGAGTCCAAACACTGCTCTCCTCTTATCATAGCTATGGGTGTTTTTGTTTAGCAGATGTCCACTCTTGCTATGTGTCCCTTCTCAGAAGTGGTGCTACATTTCTATGTATTAGGGATCTGTTCTAAGTCTTGTATAAGACCAAGGTTGTGCAGCATCCAAGTGTAACCTATCAAACGAGTGCACTACCAATTGCAATTTTGTTGGCATGGATGGCATCTGTGCTAGTACAGAGCTGCTTGTTTTGAATAACATAGTATTTTCTGATATTGATAACGACCATGTGGCAGGCTGTTAGCATTTACTGGAATCTGAATTTCCAAAGATATTAATTATACAGGAAGTGCTGTGGAAAGCTGGTCTATGGGAGTTTTATTTTAGCAAGTCAAGTGGTCAGCTGACTGAAATAAATTCAACATGATCATGTCCTGGTAGCATGATATGTCAGAAGATGGAAAAGTGAAGTAGGGGAAAGGAATGTCAAAAGTGGAAAATGTGTTGCAGAATCTGGTGATGAACCAAACAAGAGTTTGACTAAAACCATATTCAGGATCATAGAGAAAAAGTAAATAAAGTAACTGCAACCATTATGAGGATCAGAATTAATATGCTTTCCTGAACAAAACCCATTGAAAACTTAGTTATCATCATCATCATCATCATCATCATCATCATCATCATCATCATCATCATCATCATCATGTATATGCTCCCCAACTCCCAGGGACATTTATAATATGTTTCCAACCCCTAGATCACAGCTTGCATTGGATTCTTGACTTTCTACTTGCTACTGCTGGTACTTTCTCTAAAATCTGATGGCAAATTATTGAAACAGAGCAGCACATTTTAAATACATAAATAAATGGATGGATCTACATTTTCATTTTGAGATCTTCCAACATTTTATTCAAAATAAAAAAAGGATGAACATTACTTGTACCTCTTGGGCCATCAACATGGCTCTCGAATGATGAAAAAGACAGTAAAATGGGAATGGACCCAATATCTAAATTTTGCACTGTATGTGTCAGTCTTCCCAGATAGGAAACATGACCAAATGAGCTAATTCTACTAATTCTACTTTATTGTAAGTTTACATTAATAGAATCTTGCAAGTCTGAAAATACAAATTTTTCACTGTCTCTTTTTACAGTCTGATAAATTAGGAAGAGTCCTTTCTGAGTTTCTTTCTCTGCTCGTTATGCTGCTGCAGGCTCCCCCCCTTCCCAAATCTGATTGTTTCCTAGGCAGCATATTTTCCTTCTCTCCCAAGGTCATTTTTACATACCATCACATCATGATTTCTGAATTTAGTGTGTATATTCACAAAGTGTATTGCTAATTTCTTCTCAACGATTTCTCCAACAAAGATTGGAAATGGAGCAAACTCAGGGGACAAGCTATTAAAGATAGCAGTGGCAGACCCTATTTGCTGCTTGGCAAATGGAATCTTAATTTTTTGTGCTGATGCGCTTATGTAAAGAATGGTGCTCAAAAGTTTTCTGATTTTTAATGGTGCTCAGTGGCACAAAATAGCATAGAAAATGCACACGACAATTATGTTCTCATGGAAGAATTTGAAATTGTGGTGGTATAGCCCCACATTGCTCTTTTTAAACATTTTAATAGCCTAAGTAAAGTCCATTCCTGCATTTTTACTTTATATTTAAATGAAGAGTATTATGCTTTCTATAAACTGAAGATGTTGTGGGTCAGCTTGAAAACAGTCAAGGAATTATATGAGCCAAAGACTGCACTTTATTATAGCCCAGTGACCTTATTATGTATTTGTGGCGAGCTGTCAGGAGCCAGTGTTATGCTGTAATTACCTCTAAAGAGCTCTGACAGGATCAATAGTTTGCACATTGATCTTTTGCTTTCATTACTTTACGTCTCAGTGCTAGCTGGTACTCAGAATTAACTATCAAATGAGCTGAATTGCATCCAGTGAGATCTCTGGCATATTTTGAAAAAGAGAAAGAGACAAAGGAGAAACGCAAGTGAGAGAACATGTTGTTTTCATGGCCTGGAGTTTAGATAAGTTATTCTTGTCACCCGCTTGTCTGCGGTTGCCAATAATCAACTAGATTCTGGCTTTTCCACTTTTAATCTGAAGTTTGGCTTCTCTCTTTTCAGGTCCCCAGAAATCCGAATAATACTTGAATTTAAGATGTGGTGTTCCCTCTTTACAGGCTTTTGGCAGGAATGTAACTTTCAGAAGAATCTGGTGGCAGGAGAGATGAATGAGTGATGTGTGTAATCAAGAATGAGCCCATGGCAGAGACAGTTGTCAACGGGCAGGAGTTCAAATGAAGTAAAAACCAAAGCAGACATCAAATCAGATGAAAGACTAGGAAGCAGATATTCATTTCCTAAACAAAAATCTAAACCACAGAAGACACAGATTTGGGGAGTATAAATTCACTGCTATCTACACTGGGCTCTCTATTCCCAGACTAAGTGTGAGCCTTACATTCTATGCAACTTTAAAGCGGTGGCACCTTTTTTCTTAGCTTGTGCAAAAGCCTGAAAAATATCAATCTAGTTTAATGAGCAGCAGAAAGGTCCTGCAGTTGCACTGGGGTCCAAAGTGCTTATTCTGAGACACTTTAGAAGCATGCACAGCTCTTATAAAAATGTCATCATTCATGGGTTTTCACTTTAATATGAAACTGACTATCTGAGAATTTGCATCTCCTGTTACAAATAGTCCAGATGTTAAGATTTGCAGGAGAACCTCTGCTGAATATACTCTACAATCGGAGTATACAATCAGAGAGATTTTTTTTTAATCAGCATCTTCATTTGTATGCCTCAGAGACAGTGAAAGTACTAAGAATAAAGACAAAACTTAAGTGGAGTCAGTCTGGTGTAGTAGTTAAGGCATCAGACTAGCAACAGGGAGAATTCTAGTCCCACCTTATGCACAAAGCCAGCTGGGTAATCATGGGATAGTCATTCTATCTCAACTCTAGCAAGAAAGCAATGGCAGCTACTTTCGGAAATTTTGCCAAGAAAACTTCAAGGACTAGTCCAGGCAGTGGTCAGGAAGCAACACAAATTTAAAGACACACATACGTAAAAGCTTAAGTATTTTAGACATAATGGAAATACAAATCATTGAAAGAAGCCAGATGCTTGAAAAAATCCAAAGCCATTAGAAAAAAGCTAACAGAAGACAAGGTGCCTAGATACTGTGGTTGATGGCACGAACATGAGTTTATAAGCATTACACTTATATGGACAGACAATCAGGTAAAATTATGTCCCTTAGATAACAGAGAATGTTGGAAGCAACTGAATGACTGAACAACAACAAAATATCGTATCCATTGATTTCATCAGATCTGCCCCAGACTATGCTTTAAGTTGGATCAAATCTATTGGATATTGCTGCATATCATATATCATTAAGCCACAACTCATTTAATCAAGGTTCACTGAATAAAGTACAATTGGCTGGGTTCATATAATATGTTAACAAATTTCAATGTGGGTTAGCATATGTGAATCCAATCATTATATTCAAGAGTTTCTTCCTAATGTTTACCTGAAATCCCTTTCCTTGTAATTGGAAGCTAACATTTTTCAGAATCTCTTTTAACACACTTCTAATAGGAAAAACCTGTGTAACATCTTGCTTTAATTTGGAAATTGCATCCATAGCCACCATGGCAGTGGAATAGAATGTTTGTGTCAAAATTAGGAACCCTCTTCCTTTGATACATGTGTTGATGTTGTACACATGTTTAAAAGAAGCAGAATTTGCATAGCAATGTTCTGTCTACCATCTTGCTAATTTTAACCTCTCCCACAGATGCTGTTGTCCCATGGTCTGTGTTAAATCATCTGAAATAATTGCTTTAAAAAACAGTGGTGTAAGAAGTACAAAAATGTATTATGAGAACAAATAATTCTAATAGCAACTACTTTACACATTTATATCCTGGCAGCAGTTTTATGAGTTGGCAAGATCTTCCATATTCACCATTTTGTAAAAAGAACACCACTGATCAGGGGTGGCTTCTAACTTACCTCGCTGCCGGTTCGCTTCCTCCTGTGCCGCGTGGCCGCGCATGCGCGGTGCCGAAAAATCAGAATTTTTTTTTAAAAAAAGCCAAAAACAAGATGGTGACACATGTGCAGTGCTGGAAATTCAGCTTCTGCGCATGCGCAGAAGAAAAAAAACCCAGAAAAAAATTCAAAAAAAAAAATTCAAAAAAAAAATCAATTTTTTTTTAAAAAAAGATGGTGGCGCCCACAGACCAGCACCGACCGAACCGGATCCATGATGTCACTGTGATGTCACCAGCGGGTCGCTACTGGTTCAGGCGATCTGGTCCAAACCGGGAGGAACCCACCTCTGCCACTGATTGATCTATGTATTTGCTTACTCAATATAGTGTCAACTCAACATATTGTCAACTACTCAATATACTATATATATTGTCAACTACTTAGTTCTCTCAATGGTTTATCGTGAAATATAAAAACCAAAGTTAAAATTAGAGCAACGAAAAATCAACAATTAAATACTTTTTTAAAATTGGTGTTTTTAGGGTTTTTTAAAAAACCTGTCAATGGCTTTTTGACTTCTGAACATAAGCGCTCCAAAAAACTGGATTGGCTGTAGAAAAGACTTAAGACTGCTATAAATATAATTCTGCAATTGCAACCAAAGCTAAATGATCATAATGAAGTGGGAATAGAGTTTATGAAGAAATGGTTGTCTTGATAATCTGTTCCAGCTTCATAGCTTACATGAAGTTCCAGCTGTACATTTTATTTTGTTACGTTTCATTTATTTCATTTCCTAAAAGATAGTAATGGATTTGGAGTTTAAAAAAATGCAAACTAGATCATAACTGAGCCCATTAACTCTTTTAGGCTAATAAAACAAATAGGAAATTACATGGTATTTCAGACTGGCCTCCTCCAGATATCCTGCCTCTGAAAATAACTCCTACTTTAGCTGAGGAAGTTGAATTTATTCAGCTCCTGCCACATTTTGTACTGTGGTGCTCCTGCCACATTTTGTACTATCAGAAGCACAGATAGAAAATAGTGAATGTTGAACTATTGGTTTATTTTACATGATAAAGAATTAAAAACTATGTAGGAAACTTGTACCTTCTCAACAGAGGGGCAGGGATACAACATCATCTATCTCCAGTCTATAACACAGTCCTTTCAACAGTTCCAAGAAGGCTCCACACTCATTTTGCACTACTCAGGTGACCCTGATGACACAGATAAACTTCCAGGTGGCCTTAATGACTTGCTAAAAGAATGCAAATGACCAGCTGTCTGCAAGTAGATAAATTCTTCCATTCCCTACCATTCAGCCAGAGCTGAAGAAGCTTCTTGGATGAGAAGTGAAACATTTTCAGAGAAAAACCAGAAAGTCCAGTTGCCTCTTGGAAAAAGCACCTTTGGGACAACCATGATCTGGATGACTGAGAATCTCCACAGACATATTTTCCCGGTGTTTTCTGGTTGTCGTCTATCCTACCATTTTGCACAGCTACTGAGAATATTCCCTGCTTCCTGTGTGTGGTGCATTAAGTCATTATAGTAATTATCTCATTAGCAAAGTTGTGATAGTTGTTTAATGCCATGATCTTTAAGATGTTCACTTGGTTAGGTTATATGCCAAGGAAAGGGGAAACAGAGAATATTGGTGCTCTATCAAGATATTCATGACAATATATTTTCCCCTTAAAAGAATCAAACAGTGCTGTCTCACATGTTGTCAAGTATAGTTGGACAAATTGTTGTGCTAAAGTGGACTGAAATGCTGTTGGATGAATTGATCTATAGAGTTGATTTCCCTGAAAAAGGGTATTGGCAGAAGTAGCCCCGTATTTTCCTATAGCAGCTTTATCTATTCCAATGTAAAAAAAAAACCTGATGAATATCATTCAGAAGAAATTCTCTCCCTCCCTCCACCCCCCAAAATGTCAAAAGCCATGCAGGTAAAAAAAAATCCACATTTGGATGGAAATGAGATTGGAGAAAGATATCTAATCCATAAAGTTATTGCTATAAATATTGGTCATCTATATTTATACTTGTGCCTTGTTTAAAAAAAAAAAACTCAGTACCTGGAAACATAGTTTTGGTAAAAAAAATAATAATGCTATTATAAACATGATCTTCGTAAGAGGGATTTATACATTTAGACCAAGTCTTAACAAAAGATAGCTGCTGTGATTTACATTTTTCAGCTTACTTTGCACTGTGTATAAAGCAGATCCAAAATCCAGGCTCTGCTTTATGGTGTAAATGCATGTGCAAATGGCATACATTACCAAACAACTCAGCACTTTGTAGGTTTAAATATGATAGGCAATAACAGGTGGCTGGTGTGCCAATTAACCTTGGAAAGATGATCCCCCAAGGAACTATTAATTTACATCTGATGGTTGCAAGATAAAGTAAGAGTTAATTAAAGAAAATCCAGAGAGACACCAGAACATTCAGGCAAAAAGAATAATATAGAAGTCTGATACAAAAGCAAAATTGCACTGAGATGACATCATGATTTAATGCTTGGCATACTGTACATACAGAATATCCCACCGTTGGGAGAAATCTCACATTAGTGATGCTCTGTGGTCTTACAGGTCATGCATAGAAGAAATCTATAACTATGGGGCAAAGTAGTGTACCATCTGCAATCAAACCTAGATGTGGTCCATACAGGAAAAGAGAGATGCCCAGCAATCATTGGATGTATTGGAATTCTGTCAGAAGACCTCAAATGAGGAAATCCAACATTCAGTTCCCATTCTGATCTTTGGCTGTACTGTATTTCTGCAGTCCTTCCCTTGAAGTCGGAAAAGTATTGGAGAGTATGTATGCCATGGATAAATCTGCAGGATCCACATTTGTCTCACCTGCTTATTGAGCCCAACTCTTAATCTCTTTTGTTACTCACAACAGGAGGGAGAACTGCAAGGAGTCATTTTTCTTTTGCATCTTATGGTTCCAAATTGACAATAGGGTCACCTTTTTAATTAATATAATTACAGTTCCAAATAGGTATGTAGAATTTACGTTAAAGTCTAGCAACTACTAAAGAGCCAGTCGGGTGTAATGTTTATGGCACTAGGCAGGAGACTGTGAGTTCTAGTCCTGCCTTTAGCACGGAGCCAGCTGGGTGATCTTGGGCCAGTCACTCTGCCTCCACCCTAAAAAGAAGAAATTACCAGAGTCAACACTGAAAGAAAGGCACTCTTTCCAAAATAACACTGAACTGTTGGCTATTTTTTGTAATTTAGGCTGTGTTAAATTTAGGCCGTATCACTGGAACTTATTTCTTAAAAGATAACTGTGAGGTTAGTGGTGCTGCTACACTAAATCACACAACATAATAAAACGAAACCATTTACCCATACAAGTTGTCAGCTGCATTACTTTGTCACCAAGTTCACATCTTCATACAGCATAGAAATCAAATTTAAGGCTGCTTCTGGATTGTGTTAGGGCTATGTATCACTTCAGATCTGGTCACCCAAGGATGCTTTAGTTTCGACCATTTGGGAACACCTTAAGGACTTTAAGCAGCTGCATCTTTTCATAGAATTGCTGCTGCTATGGGGCAGATGTGATATTTGTGCACAGGTACTCTTTGAAATGTTTTGGGGTATCGAATTCAAAATACAACACATTTTGTGGTGATACTTTCTGGTTTCAAACAGAAATGCTAGCAATTCCATATGTTTTATTGTTTCAGCAATATTTGGAGAGGGAGGGAGGGAGAGAGAGAGAGAGAGAGAGAAAGAGTGAGTTGAATTTCATTAATTCAGTGCATGTTGAACTAATGGTTTTTGCTAAGGGGCATATTTTTTATTTTGACACTCAGAAGATAGAATATACTAAAACTGAAATATTAAAGAAACTCTTGGTAGTGGTAGCTGCCAGAAATATTGCTCATTTCAGGTACCTAGAAATTATAAATTACATTTGTCTGCCAGCAGGTACTATTCTGTTCTGTTCAAGGAGTTTATTTTTATATCCCAATATTAAGCATACAGGAAAAAACAGAGAGATTAACACTGTTTTAACACTTTAAAACAGCCTGGCTTTCACATGCTTATTAACTTCAAAACATTCTTATTTTTCCTTATATTTTATTGCTAAGTGAAAGAGGGGCATGACTAGAGAACTAATATGCTGTTGCATATTTACAAGCATTTGGCTTGTGGACTCCACCGAGACTGAGTCCCTAGGAGAGAGAATGATTTATTTTATTTTATTATTTTATTATTTTATTTTATTTATTTTATTTTATTTTATTTATTTTATTTTATTTTATTTTATTATTTTATTTTATTTTATTTTATTATTTTATTTTATTTTATTTTATTTTATTTTATTTTATTTTATTTTATTTTATTATTTTTGCCCATCCTACTATCCAGCATAACTCTGAGTGGCTTACAATGCAATAAAAATAGAATTATAAAAACAATTATACATATAGGAATAATTAACATTGCAAAAATTAAATAGACTAAAAACTAAGAGCTTATGCGGAGTGGGGATGATGCCTTCTTCTGTCC
>QLTV01001992.1:2191141-2231489 GCA_003457575.1 Thermophis baileyi
TAGATCCACACTTAATGTAAACCGCTCCAAACTAGATTGCAAAAAATTCGACTTCAGCAACAGAGTGGTCAATGCCTGGAATACATTACCCGACTCTGTAGTTTCTTCCCCAAACCCCCACAACTTTAACCTTAGACTGTCCACCGTCGACCTCACCCCATTCCTAAGAGGTCTGTAAGGGGCGTGCATAAGCGCACCAGCGTGCCTACCGTCCCTGTCCTAATGTACCCATATACTCGTTAAATTTCTTGTACTCATAACCATGCTTGTACTTATATATTCACAAACATGTTTATACTCTGTTTATACTTTGTTCGTAATCATATATACGCTTGATAAATAAATAAATAAATAAAAATAAATTACAGTGACAAATATTAATGAAAGGAAGCAATTTGGATAGCTTTCATGGCACTAATGTGCCATTATTGAGCCGAGGTGGCGCAGTGGTTAGAGTGCAGCACTGCAGGCTACTTCAGCTGACAGCTAGCTGCAGTTCGGCGGTTCAAATCTCACCAGCTCAAGGTTGACTCAGGCTTCCATCCTTCCGAGGTGGGTAAAATGAGGACCCAGATTGTTGGGGGCAATATGCTGACTCTGTAAACTGCTTAGAGAGGGCTGTAAAAGGACTATGAAGCGGTATATAAGTCTAACTGCTATTGCTATTATTTTCACAGCTACTGCTTTCACGAGTAAAAAATGCCACTTGACAAACATTACTGAATATATTATTGTTTCTCATGTATATATAACATTCCATGAAGCTATAAAGTTTCAGGAAATGGTATGCCTTTGCTTCCGTGAATCTGAGCCTTCTATTCTTCATTGTCACAAAGTTTCTGTGGAACGACAGTGGTATAAATGGGGAGGAAGGATCACAAAATCAAAGGAAAGAAGGGTGCGTGAAGATATCTAGATGTGCAAACATCTAGGAAAGCAAAGGAAAATAATGTGGAAAAGTGAGGGAGGAACAATCACTAAAGGGACTACAGTAGGAAGGCACTGGTGGACCTAATGGTCACCCAATAAAGCTTGTCTATTTTGCATAGATGGGAAGGATGGGTAGGACAATGGGCAAGGGCTGCAGTGATCATAATCTGTACTAACCTGGCTCCATTTCCAAATGATTGCAATTTGTTCCAAAATTGTTTAAATCAGTTTCAGAAGCAGCCAAGTGACACACAAGAGACAAGCAACTTAAGTGGCCATGCAGAATTTCTCTTAATCTCTAGAGTAAGTTTTATTATGGGGAAGTGTCAGTCTCCCAAGAAAACCAGACAGGAAACACAACAAGATGAGCTACTTTATTGTAGAGCTACATTAACATTATCTTGCAAATCTGAAAGTACAAATCTCCTGCCATGTTTTTACCATCTGATAGGTTAGGGCGGATCCTTTCTAAATTTCTTTCTTTGCCTGTTACAGTATTCAGCTGCAGGTTCCTCCCCCTTTTATCTGATAGTTTCCTAGGCAGCATCTCTTCCCTTTATTTCCCCAGGTCATTCCCACATACTATTACAGGAAGACAAACAGGAAGAATTTTGATCTACATGTAGTACAGACACAGATCCTCTCATCCTCAACAGCTACTGGTTGACTCAAATAAGGTCAGAGATAGCAAAATGCCAAGAAATGAGAAGGTAAAAAGTAGTCATAACTTAGCTGGTGTAGACAGTTGGTGATGCTTGGCAATCAGATTTTAATAAAAGAGGATCCAAAGTAGATTAGTCCATGCAGAACTTCATGGGTTCTTCTCAGGATGAGAATGCTCCCAGATTCAGATATCGGATGAAAAGATTTCAGGTTATAGATGGCTATGAAGTGAGTGATTAGAGCCGTCACCATAAACAGGACAAGAGATGCTAGGCCAGTGATGGCGAACCTATGGCACGCGTGCCACAGGTGGCACGCGGAGCCATATCTGAGGGCACACGAGACATTGCCCTATGTCAGCTCCAGCTGATTTTTGGCCTTCTTTTCGGCCGTTTTCGCTCCTTCCAGGCTTCAGGAAAGCCTCCTTAAGCCTGGGGATGGCGAAAACGGCCCAACGGGCCAACTGGAAGTTCACTTGTGTGCTCACCCCCAGCCTCCTTTTCGCTGTCAGAGGTTTTCAGGACCTTCTTAGGCTTTGGACACTTGCAGCCAGGCCTCCCACACCTCGGCCCATTTCTTCTGCAGCCTGCAAGGCTTTCCTGAAGGCCTCTGCAGCCGATAACAGAGCTCCAGATCGATCCGGAGCTCTGTTATCGGCTAAAGAGGCCTTCAGGAAAGGCCTTTAGGAAAGAACAGCGCGCCGGATCGATCCGGAGCTCTGTTATCGGCTACAGAGGCTTTCAGGAAAGCCTTGCTGCAGAAGAAATGGGCCGAGGTGTGCGAGGTCTGGTTGCAACTATCTGAAGGTAAGTAGTAGGGCAGCTCCACTTCCATTTCATTTCTGAACTTCCGATTGGCCCGTTGGGCCATTTTTCACGGTCCCCAGGCTTCAGGAGGCTTTCCAGAACCCTGGGGAGAGTGAAAAACAGCCCAACGGGCCTACCGGAAGTCCGAAGGCTTCTGTGAGGCCTGTGCGCATGCATGGGGGGCAGCGGGGGTTGTGTGCATGCGTGGGGGAGGGCATTGCATTATGGGTGTGGGCACGCGCGCACATGCTATCACGTGCGCACGCACTCTTTTGGCACCCTAGCCAAAAAAGGTTCGTCATCACTGTGCTAGGCATATGGGGATAGATTAAAAAGAGAGGCAGGATAACCCAGGATACCTAGGGTAGAACAGGGTTAAACAGCTCATTTTATCAATTAGCATTATTCTAATGATTAATGAATTCCCTCTGAAGAGCTAAAGCAATAAAGAAAAAATCTAGGCTCTCCTAGTCTATTCAAACAATCTGTGATCAATGTAGAATAGTTAGAATTAATACAGAATTACATTAAGTCCTATGAAAGGTCTCATTGTATTTTAATTTTGTAATGGTTTATTAATAGATGCAAGTAAATATTTGATGCTACAGCAGTCAGAGTGCAGAGGTAGGTAGATTATTGCACTGATTAATATAATTGGCTTGTGCTCCTGCTATTACGCAAGCTTGTTGTACAGGTGATTCTTGGCTTGTGATCACAAGTGGGACCAGAATGTCAGTTAAGCCATGCAGTCATTAAGTGAATTGTGCCTGATTTTACAACCTTTTTTTTTGCCATGGTTAAGTGAATCAGGCTTTCCCCATTGACTTTGCACATTTGAAGCCAGCTGGGAAGGTTGCAAAGGACAATCACATGACCCCAGGATGCTGCAACTGTCACAAATACATGCTGGTCGCCAACCACCTTAGTCAAAAGACTACAGTACAGGGAAGCTGCAAGGGTTATAAGTGTGAGGACCAGAGGTGGTATTCAGCCGGTTCTGACCGGTTCGCCCGAATCGGTAGCGGAAATCGCAGGTGGGCCCGCCCATCCGCCCTGGCTCTATTCTATCCTATTTGTGCACATTTTTGAGGCCGTACGCATGCGTGGATGGCTTGCGCGTGACTAAAGCGCATGTGCAGGAGGCTGTGCGCATGTGCAGAGGTGGCCACTCACATTTGCGCACGTTCACATTTGCGAACCGGTAGGGAAAGTAAGTGAAAACCATCCCTGGTGAGGACCAGCCATAGGTCACTTTTTTCAGCATGGTTTTAACTTTGAATGATTGTTGAACTAATGGTCACAAGTCAAGGATTACCTCAGTAAGATTAGACCACTGATAAAGCAATGTGCAAGTCCTATGTTTCTTAAAACACAGCATTAGAACTCAGATTACACGAACCACTGGACAATAGATAATTGCTTAAAAATGTAAAATTGGCTCCTCATGAATAAGGTGCAAAAAATTTGAATTCCCTTTTATGACTGAGTAAAAAATGTGTCTTGTTTTCCAGTTATTTTGGAATGGCAACTTTCCCTTTCTTTATTTGAAATCAAATTTTGACACAGCATATTTGGAATATAAAAAATAACATGGGAGTAATTTATGGGAGTCCATAACTTTTTCCCACAATAGTATGAAAAAGATTTGTGGTGTATACCTAACTTGCAAGAGTGAAGAACCTCCAAATGCCAATGATCTATGTATGGATCACTTTCCCCCTTGCAGGTTATTATATTGTGCATGCATAAATCAGGATGTATTGTATTTTGAATGGGTTTTATGCAAACATCTATGCTGTATATCAGCAGAATCAATATTGTTTCTCTTGTAGCATTCGGCCATCTGCTGTATTCCTGAGCTGAAAGTTGTGAATTTTGTTTCCAGTGCAGCCCTATTCTATGGATTAGCAGCTCTAATTCGTTAACATACTGTATGTGGTCAAATGGATTATAGGCAGTATAATTACCATAATATGAGAAACATTTTAAAAGGAATATACAGGTAGCTTTTCCCCAGTGTTAGGCCACCACTCACCATGCAAGCTGGATCAGACCAAAAACAACTCAAGGTGTGTGTGCTTTGAGTCAATGTTGACTCCTGGCCACTGCCTGGACAAGTTCCTGTAGTTTTCTTGGCAAAGTTTTTCAGAAGTGGTTTGCCATTGTCTGCTTCTTGAGAGAGAAGACCCAGCCCAAAGTCACCCAGCTTGCTTTGGCAGGATCAGGCAGCACTAGAACTCATGTCCTCGCAGTTTCTAGCCTGATGCCTTAATCACTACACCAAACTGGCTGTCCAGCAATATAAATGTTTTCATTAATGTGTTAAATAGGCAAGAAACAGAGGAGGAAGTAATTGCAGTCTTGTATAAAAAAGACTTCTCTCTAGTCTTATTAACGGGCTCATTGTATAGATATTGTGGTTTTGCATGAGAAAGGCAAGAGGCAAGGACAAAGACACAGGTCATAAACCCCTCTGAATATTAAAAAAAAAAGGAACTATTGCCTTTCATATTATATCGCATGCATACTAAAATACACACAATGGCCCTCCATCAATTTATTCTCAAAACAACACTATAAAGTGGGATTTAGTGACAGCCCAATGGTTAAAGAGGGATTTGAACATGAGTTTCCACTGTTTTAATGTAATACAGTACTCTATATGCTTCCCTATATTACAAGTATTTGTATATAATCCTCCTACATTAAAGCTGCTCTCTTTGCATTTGTGGGTGGACCAGGTCTCCTAACAAAAGGTGTCAAAACAAGCAAGTCTATGCTGAACTTTCCCAGGAAAAGCAGTTTATTTATTTAGATCTTTGCAAGAGAGCTGCTACCAGATAATCATTTTAACCACATTTTAGTGGTTTTAGTAGTAATGGTTATTTTCATTATGTTGATATTTTATGGTTTAGTATAAACCATTGTAATATAACAGTAGTTGAGAGTAGAAACATGCAGAAACTAGATAGTACATTTCCCTGCCCTCTCTGCATCTGAGAGGCATACAAAAGCTGAGCATTATACAGAGGCAGAACTTAATATATAGCTGCCATTTTGGTGGCAGCTCTGTCCTGAATATAACATTGAAGAGCATTATCTCTACATCTTGGGCAGAAGTTCCTCTTTCTTATAGCACACAAGAAAGGACGTATTCTTCTGATACGTGCAGAAGAGCAATTTCTGATATAAGAGTGACATCATAGCTGCTAGTCAGAGAACTTTCACTTCTCCATAATCAGCAGTGAGATTATATTCAGTTTGATTTAACCCTAGATTACCTTTGGCAGGACTTGCAGTTGGAGTTCTGAAACAACAGACTTATTGTGCTCCTAAATCATAAAAACAAGTGAGTATCCTGAAGTATAACTGTATCAAAATAAAATGGGAAATTTTACTTGGCAGCACTTTCTTATTTCTGGCCAGGAGACAGGAAAATCAAAAGGGAAAAGTGCTGGGCTGGACATGTGATTCCCTATAGCTATTGATGTGATACTCATCTTCCTGAGATCTGAATATCAGCTCATAATGCCCAGTCTTCCTACTGTTTTACCATATTTGTGTTGGTGTTTCTGCCACTGTTGAGATCTAACTAAAAAATGAACCCACAAAAATCACATCCAGCTAATCAATGTTATCATGATGTAGTAATGACAGAAAGCAAGCCAACTCATGGCCAATAAGAGGTGCCCTAAAAATAATGTTCTAAATTTTTATTGTTCTGAGACAAATGTCTCAAAGGTGCTTTTTCAGGAGGCAACTGGACTTTGTTTTTTTCTTTGAAGACATTTCACTTCTCATTCAAGAAGCTTCTTCAGCTCCAACAGGATAGTGGGGAATGGAAGGATCCGAAGGAATGGAAAAACGACTGTCATTCTCACCGTGGGATGCTGCAAATAGTCCTAAATGCGAGCCACTTGCCAAGTGCCCAAAATGCGATCATGTGTTTGTGGGGTGTGTGTGTGGCCATCAGAATTTTGAAAGTGGGTCATAAGTAGCTCTGGGAAAGTCCATCATGTTTTTGAATGGTTGCTAAGTGATTGGTTATTAAGCAAAGATTCCCTCTAGACTTTTGTATCCAATCAGTAAAAAACAATTCAGAGCTTGAACAGGGAAATTCCAAATGTGAAATATTGCTATTCTCCTAAAATGCAAACTAATGCATAAACTATTTGCAATAGTTCTTTGTGATTGTTTTTGGTTGTTTTATTTTAGTAACAGCAGTTTTATATTTCCTCCCATTACCCAGAATATATCCATTGTTATCTCTGACTCTTAACCCATTCCATGTACAAGTAGTTGTTATGACTGGTCGTTTGATGACTGTTCAAAGCTATGACAGAATTGAAAAAAAGCTATCCTCAAAGTTACACCCGCCACATTACCCTCACCATCACATGACTGTGATGTAACTTACATTTATCAGAAATTTATTACATAAATTTCTTTTTTGATACAAACACCATGTGGCAGGTGCATACAGTTTTAAAAGGTTGTGGATCAAAGGGAATTTTTTATTTGTGTCAAGTGATTTTATGCTTAAAAGCATGGATCTGGCAATTAATGTAGATTACATTTAAGATGATTCATTTTTATAGCTGCAGCATAATAAGGTATGAGTGTATCTTAAAATATAGCAAAACTAATCATTCTTCTAAAAAGATTTTAGTCCTTTTAACAATGTTTCGGATGTATAAAGGCTAGCTGAAAGAACTGGATTAAAGAAAACAGCACAGACCATCTGGCAGAAAAAAAATGTTCCGAATTTTAATTTAACCATCTGGGAACTTTTTTCTCAGAGCATTTAGAAACCCAATAATCCACTAATTTTGGCTAAAGTGTTTCTGCAAAAATTCCTCCTGTTTTTATCAGAATTCATTTAAAGGTACAACCAATCATCCTGTTTTGCACTTTGTTGGTATCAGAATTTATAAACATAACTTTATTGATATGGAAAGCAGAAAATTAAAAATGATTGGGAGAGTTCTAGAATGTATTGGCTTGGTGGTTATAGATATATTGTGCAAAACTCTCAATACTTATTTTTATGAATTCTATAGCCTCAAATTTGAACTTATTACTTATCAGTTTCTGTTCTTTACGTGACTTGCTGTGCATAACTGTCTAGTGAGACAAAATTCTTGGACAAAGCATTACACCCATATAAATATCATAATAATAGCCCACCTTTGATGGCCATATAGTTTTCAACAGATAGAATCTGACAGTTCTGAAATCTCAAGATAAATGGTCCTTTGGTGGCTTCCAGCACTGAATAAATTCTATAGCTATGAATCATTATCAGAAAATCAGCCATGTGGAAATGAGAAAAAAGAATAATAAATAATTGTAGACTTGAGTGCAGGGAGAAAAAAAAATCAGGCGTCATGCTTTTTTTAATTAAAAGCAGCTGCTTCAGGGCCCTCCTATAGTGTGCATTATTCTACACATGCCTAATTATAATTTGGCACAAGATGAATTTTTGGTAGTAGAGCTAAGCAATTCAATTGTCTTTGAGCTTTCTGAAATGATCCATGTAAAAATCGTTTTGTCTGGCCATTGTAACTATGAACAAGTATGAGCTGCTGCGAAGCATGTCCTGTATCTACCTGAAAACTTACCTCTTTTAGAATATTATAATTTCAAAGTAGGAAAATCTCTTGAGTTGAAAGTACTTCTCTCCAATGTTTTATGTAATCAATCAATACAAACAAGCTCAGCAACGTGCACCATTTAATCTAATCTTTATTCTAAGGCTCACTTCATGACCTTGTTTAAAACAAAGCGCTTTACGGACCATCAACAATCAGCATCACTGTCCTTTTAAACATTAAAAAGGAGAATGCCAAACATCACCTTCACAGGCTGGACTGGCCTTTCGCCTATTTTTTTCAGGGAAAGGAGAGGTACTGTAAAATACATCCCATACAAGAATGCAACTTTATTCTAGCATAAGCACAGAAAGGGCTGATATAGATCAGGACTGCTGAAGGGAAAGGTTGAGCCTTGTTCTTTGGCCATTAAGGAAAACATTCAGCCTAATTCTTTTAGATGTAGTCACATCAGCAGATCTCAGTGTTGTGCTTTGATTAAGAAGAGCAATAAAACTCTTTCCTAAACAGAATCTTCCTACACTGCTTGACTTCCATCAGAAGGCAATCTATTTATCCACTCTTTAGAATCTCCTTGATTAATACACCTATTAATTCTGGTGTATCTCCAACACAGAATGAAGTTCTCTGGAGTCTCTACTGGCCGTTAGCACATTTCATTCTAAGATAAAAATACATTTTTCTCTTCTCATTCCAGGTGTTGATTGTTACTGTGTCCCATGTTGAAAAGGAGGAAGATATTTTATAAGGCCCTATCCTATTATAACACAATAGGATAGGGCTATATAAAATGAATGTGTAATGTAGTCTATAATCGACCAAGGTGTCTATTTGTAGGAAGCAGCAATTCAATCAATCACTCCCAAGAAAAGATGTGGCTGCCTTAAAGTGTTATAGGTGTTCATATTCTTATACACTCGAAACATCTTTTGTAGGCAGAATTTAAAAGGCTACACATAGATTCTGTTTTGTCCCATAAGTTTACCTCGGGACAAAGAGTGAAGATATATAGAGCAAGTATAACATTCACTCAATGAATCAATGCTCTGCTTCATTGAATGCGATGAAAAAAGATAGTATTATATTTTGGAAAGTAGCATTATAAAAGTCTGTATGAAGGAGGGAGGGAGGGAGGAGAGAGAATGAATATAAATGAATAAAGGACATCTATACATTTGTAACCAATTCTATTCTTTAATTAGAGCAAATACAGTTATGAAAACTGTACATTATCCATTTTGGTTTCCAGAAATTATAAATAAAGCAGCTCATTAGATAAAAGAGTTCATTCACAGCAAGAAATTTTAAATAGACAAAAGTGACATATTTAAATACATTGGCAGGATTATAAGTCCAAAATGTAGTGTACAATATTACAACCAACTATAAATAACCTTTTATGTAAAATACAGCAATGCACATTTTAGAAAAATACTAACAATTTTTTATTGGAGCTTTACTCTTAAAAAAGCTTATAAATCATATTTATAAACAGAAACAACATGTTTAATTTATAAATTTTCAAAAGCCATACTTTTTGGGTTTTTAAATACACATGTAATATTGTGTTACAAAATTAGCATAATCAACAACTTAATTGGGGCCTGTTGTAGATAAGTATGTTTACATAAGGCTTGTTAAAATTTAATGTTCTGATTCTTAATGAAGAAATATTTTTCTAAACTTATAAGTAAACTATGTTTTGCTTCTTTTAAAAAAATATAGTTGTTACATTTCATTTGCTGCCTTTTTGTGTTCTTCTCAATTCCATACTGGTCAAAATACAGGACTGTCAACCCATTTCTGCAAAAAATGCCATTATATATTATTTTCCTGCACTAAGCAGCTCCAATTTCTGATAATTATTCCAAACCATTTCAGTTAGAATGGGCTGGCTTTTGTGATAACTAATGTAATTATGAGAAACCTTTCTACTAAACCATGCAAATAATAGTATTAGTAATAATAATAATCATTAATAATAATATACAATAGGATTAAATATCTATTGAAAAGCATAATTTCTAAGAGCTAAAAACAAAAGTAAACCCAAGTCCTATACCTTTTATTTCAAATTAAAATGCTGACTTTCCAAATGATCACACCATGTACAGTTTTCTGATAAATAAATAAGCATGCTCCTTTACTACATTTATTTCAGTGGGGAGCGTAAAACATGGAGCACATCATCAAAACAAAAGACTGTACATCTAACTGACACAAAGAATCAAATTAAAATTTGAGGCTTAAGTTTTGAGTGGCTGAGGTAAGATGACAGACTTTGTTTAGCAACATTAAAGGCATCAAGCTGATAGTCATTGTTAAAGATTTAAATGCTCTACCTGAATGTTTTCAACATGAAGTGTAATCTTTAAAAATGGTTATGTATGATAAGTTGAATTAACAGGTTTCACTGTATAATCAGGCAAGGCTTTAATCCTAGTAGAATTTGAACGCCACTGGGCAAAATCTCACATTGCTGGCTAATTGGCAAAACGCTTCTCAAAGTCTCCCACTTTGCTAATTCAGCATGCTGCTATAGCTTGATAAACCCTACAGCATTTTAAATAATTCGACTTGCTGGTATCACCAGGAAGATATAAACTATGGCTTAAAGTTCATCATAGTGTATTGCCTGCTAATCCCGAAAAATGACTTTTCTATCTTACATTTTTAAATAAATATTATGTAGAAATAGACCTTGCCATAAAATATTCTCACTGTGCTTATAGCACAGGCCTTATTTGTTTTCTCCAATACAGGTTAAAAACCAGTGAAGTTTTCCAGACTGGTCAACATTATTATATTACTGCTGTACAAAGGCTTTAAATAAATAGCAAGTGAGCAGAAATCATGCATAAGCAAATGAAATGCAATCTCCCAGAAAATGGCAGAGATTTTAAAAGCAGCAGGTAATGGAATAAGACTGGTGAGTGATGCTGCTAACTATTTCTTCTAATGAGATAGGAGTGAATACTGGAATCTCTTCCACAGCAACAGAATCCTCTGAACACATTCCTCTGGCAGTCACTTTCCCATCTCCCCCACCAAAAACATCAGACAGCAAAATAGTAAGGCAGCTGTTCGGTTCCATCAACAAAAGTGCAGCTCCGTACATTTCCAGTTTAGTTACACTCTCTGTTCAAACAGATGGGAGTAACCAACACACTTTATTTGTTGGAGTGCTTCAGAAAGCTGGTGTGTATGATGATGATTTTTTTCCCCCACAAGTGGCTGCTTGCTTCAGCTTTCAGAGGACCTCAAAAGCCCTTGGGCTGAATTTTCCAAGTTTCCACATTTCTCGTGTCCCATCCTAATTCCATGCCTCCTTCCCTGTGTCTGAACATGACTCGTGCCATTAAAAAGGCTGATGACACAACTGCTGAGAACTGTGGGCTTACGCCACTAGTTGTCATGACTTCACTGAAGGATCAAAACAGTTATATCATTAAGTAACTATGTTGAATCACATTCAGGCATAGCCAAAATTAAATTGGGGAGACATGAAAGTTAACAAATCATTTTAAAATGGAAAAATGTTGGGGAAGGGTAGAATTTCTCTATGGGAAGTACAAGAGCATTCTTACCTTTCTTAATTCCAATCAAGTTAGGAAATGGACAAAAAGAATGGCTAAGCCAATATTCAAGAGCATTACCATGACAATCATGATTGAATTAGGACCCTAAAAATGGAAAAAAATAGATGTGATTACACTTGCAAAGTAAATAAAATGCATCAAATTATATCATGACAGAATTAAAACACTCGTCGTGGACCTTACGAAACCTTTGAAAAATGAAAGATTTTGAAATCGAAAGACCTTGCTCCTCTTTAAAAATTGACATTACATTTATTTTCTGAGATGTCCAAAAAGCTATAATCTCATTGTTACATGTATATAAAGTAAATAACTATGATACTGTCATCTGAATTATTTTTTTTCCTTGAGAAATCAGGAAATGCTGTGAAAAAAATGAATAGCTCTATAACTTCAAACAGTTTAAATTGTAGATGTAAATAAAGGTATGATTTCCAGATGCTTTTATGTCTATCAACATCAAACTATTTATCTCTACAAATATTAAAACAAAAGATTTTGGAGAAGGCATGTATCATAACTAAATGCTGGCCTTCTCAACTGGCAGCTCTTAATAAAGTAGTCCAATTTTCCCCAATCTGTTCCCAACCACACGTGTTGAACTTCAACTCCATAATCCTTACTCAGCAACACATTCAGATGGCATCAGATGGGGAAGGCACCTGTATCCAACAAACTGATGTTAATGAGAGTTTAGAAAAAAAGACAGCAGGAGGGGAAGCTTACTGTACTTATATACTTATCACATTTAACATTCTGCAATTCTGCAAGTGGACAGATTGCAATTCTGGACATAAATTTCTTTCTGAAGAGAAAGAAAATTCTTATTTCAGGTGTGTTATGTAAAGGACCTGAATTCCTTCACAATACTGACATTTGTTCTAACATAATTTGTATTCCGAAGAGCTGTTATAAATACAATGTAGTTTCATTACAATTAACAGAAATAGCTTCAAAGGACTAAGTATCATCTAACTTTCATTTCTGTTATTCTGGTATTTGTTATTGCAATTGTTGATACAACCATTTAGTTGTAGCTGACTCTTGGCGATTTTATAGGCAAGTGCTCTGCATGCTATCCTGTAAAGCACAGCTTCTCAATTGTTGATGTTCAACTTTGTATCAGATTTGATGTTACCAAGCTGGCGTGTTCTTTGCTTGCCCCTTCTTCTTGTTCCATTAACTATTCCTAGCATCATTGCCTTCTCCAACAAATTTGCACACATGACATGGCCAAAGTAAATTAAACGCTGTTTTATGATTTTAGCGTCAAGTGATATGTCCAATTTTATACGATTTAACACCTCTCTGTTAGTTACTCTGGCTGTCCATGGTATATGCAATAATTTACGCCAGCACCACAGTTCAAAAGCATCAATTCTTCTTCGATCAGCCATTCTTAGTGTCCATCTCTCATACCTATACATCATTATAGGGAAGACTATTGCTCTAACTAGCCGGCTTTTTGTATTTATATCAATATCTCTGCTTTTCCAGATTTTATTCATTTTAACCATTTCATTGTTATGAAATACTCTCATGCTCGGGGGCCGCGGTGGCTCACGTGGTAAGATGCTGGGCCTGCGCACCGCTGAGGTCGGCGGCTTGATTCCCGTGAGTGAATAAACCGCGTAGTGAAAGAAAGGAGCCTCTCCCGATTGCCTACCGGCATTCAGGCGTCCCGCGGGTAAAGATAACACCGCCCGAAAAAATTCCTTTCATAGAGGCAGCCAGCCACCTTGGTGATCTCTGGCTAACACGTGCCATACACTAAAAAAACAAAACAAACAACAAACAAAAAACCTCCCATGCTATTCATAAAGATAGCTGACACTGGCACAGACATCTCCATAGCACATAACAAACTCTTTTGAAGAATGGTGTTTCATATTATGGTTCTGATAAAATGATGAAATCCATTCATTCATTTAGGACAGTATTTGTTACTGATTACTGTTATTTGGTTATGGAGATTTTAGTGTTACAGGTAGTCCTCAACTTACAACAATTCATTTAGTGGCCATTCCAAGTTACAAAGGCACTGAAAAAAGTGATTTATAACAGTTTTTCACATTTATGACTGTTGTAGCATCTCCATGGTCAAGTGATCAAAATTCAGATTTTTGACAACTGGCTCATATTTATGACAGCTGCAGTATCCTGGTATCATGCAGTCACTTTTTGTGACCTTCTGACAAGCAAAGTCAATGGGAAAGCCAGATTTACTTAACATCTAACTTTACTAATGTTTACTAACTTAATAACTGCAATGATTCACTTAACAACTGTGACAAGAAAGGTCATAAAATGAGGCAAAACTCACTTAACAACTGTCTCATTTAGAACAGAAATGTTGGGCTCAATGGTGGTTGTACATTGAGGACTTACCTGTATGTTGTTATACAGTAGATATTTTATTGGTATAATATATTTTAAGTGTGTTTTATAAGCTGCCATAAGCCTAACTGGTTTTGGCAAAATATAAATCAGTCTCTATAGCATTTAATGATATCCGTAATACATGTTTCAGCCTCAACTCAGCATTAACCATGACCCCTGCTTGAGGGTATACAAAATAGATAGACAATTTGTAAAGATGGTTGTTTTTTGATGCTCTCTGAATTTTGCTATTTGCTTATGGATATTTTATTATCCAACTAGGTAATGTCAGTGTCGGTTTAGAGTTTGCCGTTTGTTGATGTTACCTAGTTGGGTAATGAAATGTCAACAAGCAAACAACCCAGCTCAGAGAGCCTTAGGGATTCCACAATTCAACCCTGAGCCATAGACATTCTCTTTTAATGGTAATTTTTGTCAGATTCCTAGTGCATAATGTCAGTACTGCTGATGATAGTAAAGGATTGATATGAGGCTCCTGAAAGTCTTGGGTGAGGCTCGTCTAAAACTCCGAACTACATTATTAAAAGAAAATTAAAAACATGGGAAGCAATACCGTCCATGCTTTAATGAATTTAATTATAATTTAATTATATTTAATTAAGCTCTTGCCTTGCTAGAGCAACTTCAAATTTAGTAATTTCCTCATTGTTTCCTTCTTTGTTTTACTCTTCCTGTATTTCTGGATGGGAGTTAACAGACTCAAACTTAACCCAGATAAGACCGAGTGGATGTGGATATTACCTCCGAAGGACCATGTTGATCGTCCTTCCGTGGTTCTGGGGGGAGAAAACTTAATCCCCTCAGAACGGGTTCGCAATTTGGGTATCCTCCTGGACTCGCAGCTGAGATTAGATCAACACCTGACAGCAGTGGCCAGGGGGACCTTCGCACAGGTACGCCTTGTGCACCACCAGCTGTGCGAGAAGTCGTGGGTGTGCCAAGGTACACCCACACAAGTGCCATGCTGCGCGAGCTGCACTGGTTGCCGAGTGCGCTCCGGTCACAAGTCAAGGCGTTGGTTGTTACCTTTCAAGCCCTCCCTGGCTCAGGACCAGTTTATCTGCGTGACCGCCTTATGCCACATTCCTCCCATCGACCCGTGAGGTCGCACCGGGTTGGCCTTCTTCAGGTCCCGTCGGCCAGACAGTGCCGGCTGGTGGGACCGCGGGGGAGGGCCTTCTCTGTAGCCGCTCCGACTCTGGGGAACCAACTTCCCCCCGAGATCCGTACTACCCCCACTTTACTGGCCTTCCATAAAGCCGTTAAGACCTGGCTTTTCCAGCAGGCCTGGGGCCAATAGTTGTTCTGATTGGCCCATGCATGGTTGTATGAATGTTTTATTTTAAATATAGATTTTTTTTTCTTTTTCTTTCTTTTTTTAAATTGGTTTTATATGCTTTATTTTTTTATGATGTAAGCCGCCCAGAGTCCTTCGGGAGTTGGGCGGCATATACATTTTATAAAATAAAATAAATAAATAAAATAAATAAATTTCCAAATGTGGCCTATGGTGAATTGCTCAAGTATGACACTTGCTTCAAAAAAGTTTGAGAGCCCTTTGATTCAGCTGAAATAGAAATATAACTACGTAAATCAAGAAGAAAAATAAAAGGAATGCTTCACACATCAGGAAGAACAGAAAAAGACACTCATATAATTGGAGGTGCTTTAAACAATAAAAAAAAAAAACTGCAAACCAAGTGCTCTATAATAAAATCCGAAGTGCAGCTCAACTTGCGTCTTTTAAAACATTAACAGTGTGACTCCAGAATGCTTTAGGGTGAAGCACCATAAATAAGGGCTTAGTGACCAGCCATAGCTTAAAATAGAAAAAGGCAAAATTAGTCTCTGCTTTCAGTGACTGATTGCAGCAGGTGTTTATAAGGAAGCTATAATAGAAAAGCTTTATTCATGCCTGGAGAATTGTCCTTGTATAACAGTAAGCTTAAGGAGTACAAAAGAGAAAAATACAACATTTAACTCTTTTTTTTTCCTAACAGGCATTATGTTATGTTGGCTGGTAGGAACTATTGTACATATCAAAAGAGGGTCAGTTAAGAAAGAACAGTTTTCTTGCTTATTTTAGTTGCAGGTGTATTTCATGGACAGAATCTCACTATTTATGAAGTACAACTAAGAGGAAGGCTCTGAAGGGCTATGCTCATCTCATCTCTTTTTTTTTATCATTGTATATCTGGGCTCTGAAATTTGTACATCATGCTGTCCTCTTTCAAGAAAAGTAACATTATGCAGAATGCAAAAAAGAAGAACTAGTTAAGACAAAGAAATTAAAGGCATGAGACAAGGGGAAAAAATAGGTAAAATTAGTTTATACTAACATCATTCATTCTATCTATCTAACCATAACTTTCATGATATTCATAAGCTTCAGATGGACCCTTTTCCACTTCTGACTTCTGTCTTTTAGAGGATATTAACTGTATCTATGATTTCCATTGTCTTCCTGTTCCTCTTCCGTCATGCATTTGTTTTGCAATTGGATCCTCATCCATTCTCTTGATATGACCAAATCATCTCAGCATGCTGTTTTATACTGGCCATTCATTCACACCACATTAATCCAGGACCCATTCATTCTTGATCCTATCTTTTCTGTTACTGCAACCTCAAATACCAGATTCCTACTGTATTCAACTTTTAAGTTTTATGTACGCATCTTTCACTTCTAAACAGAAAAGAATTTATTTTTATACACAGCCATTTTAATTTCTTTAGGGTACAGTAATTCCTCATTTTTCCATCTTTATTAAACATTTTTACAAATGTAAACTATTTATTTATTTATTTATTTAATTTATATGCTTCCCATCTGTCTGCCGTCATTTTTTACCATGTATATATAACTTGGAATTATTCACATCATTTTTCCCTGTCAAACATAATTACCCTGGTTTTGGATACATGAATTTCAGAGCCATACTCCTGTTACATCATATTGTCTAATATTTGCTGAAAATCATTCCGATTCTCAGTCCACAAGCTAAAGTCATCTGCATATAAAAGCACATATCTATTCATATTCCCTACTGATACACCCCTAATATGATCAGAAGCATTCTTTATGCACTTATCAGTAAATATTTCAGACAACTAAGAGGGCTTCACAGATACTTTTATCAGTCATTGCTCATTGTTGAACCATTTGCTAAGCATTTCATTTACCTTTCATTATTTACTATTCTTTCTGTATTCATTAATCAGTTTTCCACTCCACATATGCACATAATTTTCAATATCACGTGGGTTCTTTAAATCAACAAACACATTTTTATTACATTAATAAATTTCTCAATGATTTGCATTAGTAATCCAAATAAGGAGTTAGCCTCGGAAAGATCTCTTCTAGTGAAATTGTGGGCTGGAAGGATTAATTGTAATGGTCTAACTTATTAGACAGTTCCCTTCATTTCAAGCCTAGTTAATTTTATTTACAGAGAGAGAGAGAGAGAGAGAGAGAAGAAGAAGGAGGAGGAGGAGGAGGGAGGGAGGGGAGGAGGGGGGGAGAGCGAGAAGACGAGGGATAGAGAAAATGTGTAAGGTTTTTTTTTTCTGAAATGGTCTAGGAAGGGTCACTAGTGACGGCAGCGCGAGGCTTCGCCCACCATTTGGGTTCTTTTACCCTCTGCGCATGTCTCGCGCTGCCGTCGCTACCGGCTCTCCGACCACCGGCAGGCACGCCCGAACCGGGAGCATTTCACCCCTGGTAATTGGTGTTTGTATGACAGATATGCCCATTATGTGCTAAAGACTGAAATTCTCCTTTGCTTGAAATAAGCAAAGCTATAACACTTATGATCTTTTAATTTTTAAAAAAGGAGGCAAGCAGACAAACACAAATATACAGCTCTCTCTAGATTACCTATATAGCAAATCACATAATTCTCTTTGACAGCTAGTTCAAAATCCTTGGTTTTTTTTTCCACTCTTCTTAGTAAAATCATTACATTCAGGTTGCCAACACAAATGTACATACAGTAATTCAATTATTCTACTAAGTATTTAGAAAAGCTTATTTGTGAGATATGTACATGATTTTCACAATGCTGTTTAAATATGAAAAAGTTCTGAGAATAACCTTTGGTTATTATATATATATATGTAATATTACCGGTATATATCTATATCTATATCTATATCTATATCTATATCTATATCTGTATCTGTATCTGTATCTGTATCTATATCTATATCTATATCTATATCTATATCTATATCTATATCTATATCTACTCTCTCTCTCTCTCTCTCTCTCTCTCTCTCTCTCTCGATATTATATAGATAGATAGATACACACACAAACATACATACATATGCATATTTTACCAAAGGTTATTCTCAGAACCTTTTCATATTTAAACAGCATTGTGAAAATCATATTTATGATATATATTAGCATGGCTTATAACCCTTAAGCTCATTAAACTACATGTGTTTTTTAACTATTACAGGTAGTTCTTTACTTATGACCATGTCTGGGGCCAGAAAATTCATCATTAAGTGGTGCAGTTGTTAAATGAGGCATCATGTGACCACACTTGATTTTACAACCCGTAATTGTGATTTGTGACCTTTCCTGCTGATTTCCCCATTGATGTTGCTTCTCAGAAGCTAGCTGATGATTAAATAGTGATCACGTGATCCTGGGATGCTACAACCAAGGTAAATGTGAGCTGGTGTCCCAGTGTCCAGATCATGGTCATATGACCATGGAAACACTGCAACAATTGTAAGTACGAGGATCAGTCATAACTAACTTTTTTCAGCACTGTTATAACTTTAAATAGTTGCTAGTTGAATGGTTGTAAGTTGAAGACCATCTCTATAAAGGTTTATTTTATACCTTTAAAAATTCAAAACACTGAAGCACTTCATTATGTTCCCCATTGTGTACCTGCTTATTATCTTGAAATCCCTTTTTCTCCAATCTCTCTTTTCTGCAAGGGGGAATAGGAAAGAAAAATATTTCTAGCCCTAAATAGGTTTCCTTTCATGCACTGTTATATCTGAAATCTTGCCCACAGATTTTTTAAATAATATTCAAATCTGAGAACTGTGAAACCCATTCCAAAGCCTCCCCCCCCGGTAGTTCTTTATGGTTTAGATCATAGTTTTACTGAAATATCTAAACTTTTTCACTTTCAATTTCCTCCTCTTAGAATACTTTGATATTTAATTGAATCCATTTTCCATCTACACAATAGTTCCTCTGCCGGTCGCTGTCACAAACCACAAAAGAATAATAAAGCTACCCTCAAGCTTAATGGCTGGCAAGGTGTTCTTTTTTCAAATGCTTCATCGATTTTTCTCCAAATATATTTTGTGTGACTGAGCCCAAACAGTTCATTTTTTTTAATCATTCAAAATACTTTATTCCCAAACATTTCACATTTACTAAGGCTTTATTTCCCTTATTTTAGATAGTGAACTTTGTGATTATGTTTCTGGTAGGATTTTCTTTTTACAACCCTGACAGTATAGATGAGTAAGCAGCTAACCTTGAAGAAGGAATGTAATAGTGGTTAAATGAAGATTAATTTAGCCCAGGAAGGGAAGATGGAACAAGAAAGAAACTCAAGACTGCACTGATGCTCTTTGGTATAAGAAGGACAGAGGGAAATTCTGTCAGGGCAGAATGTAGAGCAGGAATGTAGGAATGTAGAGCAGGAATGTAGAGCAGGAATGTCAAACTCAAGGCCTAGAGTTTGACACCCCTGATCCAGCCTGTTTGAAGACCTTCAAGTAAGGGAGATGTCACTTTAATTCTTAGCGCATGCGACAACTTTTTCCACTGACTGATATTTCATGTAATCAGGAATTTCCTGATACATAGCCTGAAATTTTAATATGAAGTTTTAACTCACTAGTTCTGGTCTTTGGGGCAACAAAGAAGAAGCCCATTTTTGTTTTCTATATAACAACCCTACAAATATTTGAAGGCTACAACCATCTCCAATCATGGCCAACTCACTGCGGCCAACTCACCGCATGACAACTCATCAAATACAAAAGTTAAATTAATTTCAACAGAACCATGGCCAGTAATAATAAAAATAAAGTCAATCAAAAAATGCAAGAGTTACAATAATTTAGATGAAAATGTGGTCACCAATAATAAAAGTGACTGAATTAATCAATTAATACAGCACTGAATTATCCTGCGGTGAGTTGTCCCGTGGCAAGTTGGCCGTGGCGACTTTTGCTTATAGACTAAACATTCTGTAATCATTCCTTACAGTGCTTTCAATCTACTATACCTACCAAACTGATTTCGTTTTCCATTGAAGAGAAGTCATAATTAGCTGGATTCTTTGGTACAGAGGATTCCGATTTCTTTAATGATTCTTTGGCATCTAATGGATTCCCAGCTCTGGTGGGGCTTGGCTTCTGAGCTGATGCTGTTGGTTTAGCTGCTGAAGATGATGGGTTGCTATGGTCCTCGTCTTCCCCAAGCTCATATGGATACATTGTTGGATTAGTTTTCACATAATACCCATGGTAATGATCATGCAATTCTCCATTCTCTTTGCTTTTGGGATTGTTGCGAGGTGACAACTTTTGGTGGTGTTTGGCCATCATTTCCTCTTTCACAGCAGGTGCTTTAGAAAAAACAGGTTTGTGGACTACTGGTACAATGTTTTCACTTATTACATTCTTTTTTTCTTGAATGAGTCTGTCTTCTGGGGTGGAATTCTGTTTCCTTCCTTGTTCTGCAGGAGAAGGCTTGGCAGAGGAGGCTGAGCTATGCTTATGGCTTTCTTTTGGACTCCCAGGAGGTGTAGTGCCCTTTCGATAGAAATGAGGAGATTCTTTTGGTGTAGGAGGATTTTCCTGAGCTTTTTCTTCTGATTTTTCCTTAATTTCTCCTTCCTGAAATCGCTGCTTAATATAATCAGGACCTGAAATTAAAAACAAACCAACAATAACTTGAGAAGTACTAAATTATTGAAGCAACAAGAAGGAAATCTATTGGATTTCTTACTGGAAATCCTCTTTTTGGCCACATCACAAAAGATACTCATAATGCCCACAATAAAAATGCAAAAATCCATAATAGGAATAATATCCTAGTAATACTTTGAAATTGTTATTTTTAGTTTCTGTTTTGTAATTGTGAATTATTTTCCTTAAAAATGAAAGATTTCCACGTTTTCTTATTATTGTAAGAAAAGAGAAATTTGGTTATAAGTATTTTTATATTTGTGCTTTTCTTTCAATAAAGACTGCTACTGATATTGAAATACACTTCCAAAATTATTGGTTTCCTGACCTGTGTCAGTAAAGTATATAGTATTTGGAATTTTATATCACAACTTGTATTTCTGAACTCAAATAACTGCCACTACATATCCATGTGAGTAAATTACATTCACTCTGTGAGGAGATGGATACTTTCTACATAGGATAAAAAATAAATAATTCACACTGATACTATTTAACAAGTAAGTCCATATATGTCAATTATTATATCAGAAATAAAAGTTAACTTTAAAAATAGTTAACTGTGAACAATTAGAATAGAATAACTGGAAGGGACCTTGGAGGTCTTCTAGTCCAACCCCCTCTTAGGCAGGAAACCCTACACCACTTCAGACAAATGGTTATCTAATTCCTTCTTAAAAACTTCCAGTGTTGGAGCATTTACAACTTCTGGAGGCAAGTTGTTCCACTGATTAACTGTTCTAACTGTCAGGAAATTTCTCCTTAGTTCTAAGTTGCTTCTCTCCTTGATTAGTTTCCACCCATTGCTTCTTGTTCTACCCTCAGGTGCTTTGGTGAATAGTTTGACTCCCACTTCTTTGTGGCACCCCCTGAGATATTGGAACACTGATATCATGTCTCCCCTAGTCCTTCTTTTCATTAAACTAGACATACCCAGTTCCAGCAACCGTTCTTTATATGTTGTCATGTCAACCCTAGTTCTTCTTTTCATAAGACTAGACATATCCAGTTTCAGCAACTGTTCTTTATATGTTTTATCCTCGAGTCCCCTAATCATCTTTGTTGCTCTTCTCTGCACTCTTTCTAGAGTCTCAACATCTTTTTTACATCATGGCGACCAAAATTGGATGCAGTATTCCAAGTGTGGCCTTACCAAGGCATTATAAAGTGGTATTAACACTTCACGTGATCTTGATTCTATCCCTCTGTTTATGCAGCCTAGAACTGTGTTGGCTTTTTTGGCAGCTGCAGCACACTTGACATATATTATATCAGAAATAAAAGTTAACTTTAAAAATAGTTAACTGTGAACAATCAGAATTGTTGTAACATTATCAGTGGAAATTTAAGTTTTCCACTATTTGAAACATGTAACTTCTGCAAGGCAATGCAGGCTGCAAGATCATTTTTCCAAAGCAGCTTCCAGAATGAAATCTCACTTATACCATTACTATTTCTTTTAATTCCTTTCACCTTCTCTCCATCTTTTCAGTACTGCAATTGCCAATATCCAATGCACACATATGCAAAGAAGGGACTATCACTTTGCTTCTCCATGACGTTCTGCTTTTCCATACACAGCCTAAAATAGCATTAGCACTTTTGCACTTGTATCACATTTCAATTACATGGGCTGAACCTGCAGTGTTTGGCAGTTAACTTTGATGGGTGCAGGATCAGGTTTCTCATCTAATGTGCTGACTCCTATCACCTCTAAATTAGTTTCACAGCATTAATTTTGATTAATTTAAGCTTCTTGCTTTCACCCAATTGCTATTTATTTCTATTTTTCTTTTTTTGTTTATTAAAAGCATTAAAATTCCCAGTCTCTCCTATCTTTGTATAATAAAAGTAATATAGGTGGTATTATTTTGGTACTACTAACAATCTGTCTCTGTGGTTTTTAGAGGTTTTGTGAATTTCACTGGCATTTAATCAAAATTCACTTCTAATTAAACCCTATGCTATGCATTACTGCAATGGTATGTGTGTGTGTGTGCGCGCACACTCACACACACCCAGATTAGCTAAGCAGCATTCCTTTATCTTACAGAGTTTGTGTCTTTATTGAATAATTAGTGTTGCGCTATTTATTCAGTTTATATGTCATGATCTGCATACCCACTATGCACTGCAAAAAACCCGCCCCAACTATAAACTAATTTTGTCCTATGAGTGGCTAATTTAAAAATGGACAAAAATTTGTTCTAAAAATATACAGATACTGTGTAGCACTCACTATGATACACAAATATAGGTGGCAAAAAATGTCCAGCATTTATACATCAAGCTAAAGTGCATATTGTCAGAGCAATTCTCCGTTCCTGAATCTATTAGTATCAATGCAACAGCAGGTTTTAAAAAGTGCAGTATTATTATATTCTGCCAGATGTTTCCAGGTGTTCTCCAGATATGCTGGGCTGCCAGTCCTAGAGAAACTATCAGTATAGCCTAAAAAATCTAACACTGTCCTGGAAGACCCTAAGTAGAAAAAAATGCACACGATATGTGGCAGAAGACCAAAGGAATGCTGAAAAGAGCTGGGACTTCTCCCAGGCATCAGGCTAAGATGTGGGTTGAGCTGAGAGGCTGTTAGATCTGGTGCCAGATGGGGAATGGTGGTTTTAACAGATTAACAGAGTTGGAAGGGACCTTGTAGGTCATCTAGTCCAACCCCCCGCTCAAGCAGGAGACCCTACACCATTTCCGACAAATGGCAGTCCAATTTCTTCTTGAAAGTCTCAAGTGTTGGAGCTCTCACAACCTCCGAAGGCAAGCTGTTCCACTGGTTGATCATTCTCACTGTCAGAAAGTTTCTCCTTATTTCCAGGTTGAATCTCTCCAGTTTCCATCCATTATTCCTTGTCTAGCCTTCTGGTGCTTTGGAAAATAGCTTGATCCCCTCCTCTCTGTGGCAGCCCCTCAAATATTGGAACACTGCTATCATGCCTCCCCTGGTCCTTCTCTTTGCTAGACTAGCCATGCCCAATTCTTGTAACCGTTCTTCATATGTTTTAGTTTCCAGTCCCCCAATCATCCTAGTTGCTCTCCTCTGCACTTTTTTTTGTTTTTATCTTTAGTGTTGTGAGCTGATTAGGAATCATTATAGTTCCTACTGTCTTTATCTAAATATCTACGGGATATTTATATCACTTGGATGGTGATGCTGAATGGGAGAGAAATTTTAATATATATGTTAGATTTTTTACTATTGCAATCTGTCAAATTCCATTTAAAGGGATTTTAAGGGACTGTACTCTCTTTTCTGGTTTGGTTTTAATTTGGGTAATATTTTATATTCTGTTTATTTTTGCAATTTTCAGAAATAAAGTTTTATTTCAAAAAGATACAAACCTTTGAAATCCATTAAAATGTAGCATAGGATAGAAGAGATTAAAATGTTAGCTCTTAGTTAATTGTTAGAAATTATTGGATTGAATCCAACTAAGCCATTCTGTTGATGGAATTGCCCCTTCTCCTACATTTAAAGTCTGTTCTGGAGAAGTAGCAGATGAGGTGCATTATAGGATTCTTTCCTAATTATACGGTCTAAAATGTATACTTTTAAGATAGTTAATCTTCCAATGTCAATAAAATTATGGCTGACAAGATCATCTTCACTTATGCATCAGCTGGCTAGATTTGGACATGGATTTACCTTGCAAGTCTTCCGGAGCACCTCTGTCTATTGGATAACTTGGCAGGCGGCTAAACCTCATTTCCTAGCAGTCACCTGTGCTTGCCCAGACCTGTCCCACCACATATTAAGGAGAGTGATTAGTGATGATTGTTCCCACTGGGTGGTGATGCTGACTGGGAAAGAAAAATGAACTCGGGGAAAATCCACCTGATCTTAAATTGTTCTGCAATACAGCTGTAAGGAGAGAACCTCTTGCAAATATCTTTACTGTACTGTAGCAGATTAGAGCCTGACCGTTGGACCGTACGACTCATACAATGATATCTTTTCTGTTGACTCAGGCTGGAAAAGCACACATTAACATGGCCATATAAGAGTCTTTTGACCTAGCATGTTTTTTTAAAGTTAGGATTATGAACATTTTGAGACTAAATTTATTTGAAACTTAAATCAAACGGGCTTTAAAGAATGGTTCCCTCTTTTGTTGTTCCTGTTGAACTACAGAACATCTGGGGAGTTGCGCTGGCTGAAAATCAAATGTTTAGGTGTTATTTCTGTCGAGCCTAAGGTAGATCTGCTCTCACAACTTTGTACAATGACAGTTAGTTGGCAAAAATGGTAACAAAATGCCTGAGTCATATTGAATAAAGTAAAAATAAAATAAATTAAAATAAATAAAAGTATATGCGTTTATAAAAACTATGTTCTTGTTACTTTTTAAAACACTAGATAATAATTTATAATAATTATAATTTATAGTAATAACAACAGCATAATTGTAATTTATAAATTATAATAGTTATTAATTATAATAACAATGTAATAATTGTGACCTTGTCTCAGAGTAACTGTGAGAGGGACTTTGGAATCCTAGTGGACAATCACTTAAACATGAACCATCAATGTGCGGCAACAGCCAAAACAGCTAATATAATCCTTGGTTGTATAAACAGAGACATAGAATCAAAATCACGTGAAGTATTAGTACCACTTTATAAAGCCTTGGTAAGACCACACCTGGAATACTGCATCCAGTTTTGGTCACCACATTACAAAAAAGATGCTGAGACTTTGGGAAAAGTGCAAACAAGAGCAACTAAGATGATTAAGGGCCTGGAGACAAAAACATATGAAGAACAGTTGCAGAAATTAGGTATGGCCAGTCTAGAGAAAAGAAGGACTAGGGGTGACATTATAGTAGTATTCCAGTATTTGAGGAACTGCCACAAAGAAGAAGGGGTCAACTTATTTCCAAAGCACCAGAAGGCAAGACAAGAAACAATAGATGGAAACTAATCAAGGAGAGAAGCAACCTGGAATTAAGGAGAAACTTCCTAACAGTGAGGACAATTAACCAATGGAAACTTTTGCCTTCAGAAGTTGTAGGTGCTTCATCATTGGAGGTTTTTAAGAAAAGACTGGACAGCCACCTATCTGAAATGGTATAGGGCCGTGATGGCGAACCTGTGGCACACCGAGCCATATCTGCCGGCACGGGAGCCATTGCCATAGATCAGCTCCAGCGTGCATTTGCGCGCTGGCCAGCTGATTTTTGGCTGGCCACACCCCCTCCCCTCCCAGGAGTCTCCAGCGGCCCATTTGAGGTAAGTAAAGGCTCTGGGAGGGTGTTTCCGGCTTCCGGAGGGCTCCAGGGGGGTGGGGAAGGCCGTTTTCGCCCTCCCCAGGCTCCTAGAAAGCCTCTGGAGCCTGGGGAGAGCAAAAAACAGGCCTTCCGGTCCCACCGGAAGTCGGCAAATGGGCTGTTTCCGGCCTCCATAGGGCCTCAGGGGGGGGGAAGGCTGTTTTCGCCCTCCTCAGGCTCCTAGAAAGCCTCTGGAGCCTGGGGAAGGTGAAAAACGGGCCCACCGTGCCATCACGTGCCAAAAGCGGGGGGGAGCACAGGGGGATCACGCGTGCATGCGTGGGGGGTGGGGCGCATTGAATTATGGGTGTGGGCACACGTTCCCCCCGCTTTTGGCACGCCACGGCAAAAAGGTTACCCATCACTGGTATAGGGTTGGATTAGAAGACCTCCAAGGTTCTTTCCAGCTCTATTCTGATTGATTGATTGATTGGTGATCTGAGTTTGGTTGTTTGCTGGCAGGCATTTCATTATATGTACTCAACTTATAACCACAATTAGGACCAGAATTTCTGTTGCTAAGTAAGGTAGTTCTTAAGTGATTCGTGCCCAGTTTAATGATCTTTTTTGTTGTTAAGTGAGCACAGTTGTTAAGTGAATCATGCAATTATTAGGTGATTCTGGCTTCCCCCATTGACTTTGCTTGTCAGAAGCCAGCTGGGAAGGTTACAAATGGCGATTACATGATTCCAGGATGCTGCGACCATCATAAATACATTCCAGTTGCCAAATGTCTGAATTTTGATCCTGTTGCAACGGTCGTAAGTGCGAGGACCAATCATAAGTCACTCTTTCAGTTCCATTGTAACTTTTAATGGTCACTAAACAAATGGTTATCAGTTGAGGACTACCTATCCCTGACTATTGGACCTATGTTATCCAGTCAAGTAATGAAATATCTGAAAGCAAACAACCAAGTGCAGAGCACAGCAAGGACTCCACAGCTATATATATTCTCTTAAATTGGAATTTATTACCATTTACAGACAAAATGTACATGCACATAACTGTAATCAAAAATATGTTATGTTTGCTCATTTCAGTTACACATTTTTTTCTGTTATAGCACATTCAGCTGAAATTCTCAGGATATTTTGCAAAAATATATATCACAAAACAAACAGTAAAAGACGAAAATGGCAAGAAGTAAATATGGTTTTATCTGTAAAGGGTTTCCTCAAAGTAACTAATGTGAGAGAAAGCTCATAATTTCAGCCTTCACAAAGGATACAGTATATTTGACTCAAAAGGTAACTGAATCCTGCACTTAAATTAAAAATAAACAAATAAAAAGTCTTAAAACTAAACAGTGTTTTACAAAGTCCATCAGTCTTGCAGTGCATACAACAGTTGTTCCTAACCTGATGTTCCCTACTCATGCTGGATGGATGGGAATTTAGCAGGATGCTCAGAAAGGCATCAGATTGGAGAAAACTGATGCCCAGACTCCAGTCCAAAGGTAGACCAGTGCTGCATTAAAGAGGGGAAGAATGACTCATAGAATGCAGAATTGAGGACAGCTATGTCTTCTCATACTGGAATTTTTTTTTTCTCCAGACAGATCTAGGCTTTATAGGTCCCTTTTTTGATTTTTAGTTGTGTAGATTTATCCTGTGATTGGCCATTAAATGTCAGAAATCTTGCTTTACACATTAAGTTCTTTCCCACTAGAATAGTGTAAAATTATATTTCCCTACAATATTGACTTTCAGGACATTTTAGCCCAAGAAGAGGGTGTTGCTTAGCTACAGTTAGGAAATGTAGGGAACTGCCAGGATTCAGAAAAGGAACTACCAGATCTTACTAACATATGATGTGCTCTCAAAGCTGCTGGTTGTAGGGGTGAGCTGTTGCAAAGAACTGAAACGTCTCCGAAAATCCCTGTCTTTCTCTGAGATGATTGATTGGTGGCCAGGATTATATTTACACAGGGATGTCTAGTGCATTAGCAATATACTAAAATGTTAAGTATTTTCTCTCACAAATAATTTGTAAATGCACAAAAGATATAAAAGTTACCATAACTTTCTGTAATAAAAAGATGACATTCGGTATCTTGCCCTCTTTCCCAGGACATGCATTCTTACAAGACATTACTGTACACACTATCTCAAAGCTATTCATGCATGAATTTTTAAAAGCAATATAATGCATTGTATTATGTAAATAAAGCAAAGATTCCTTCTGTCACCTGGTTGATAGAAACCCGGAGATAGTTCTCTGGCAACTGCTCTAGCAACATCACATTCCTGACGAGCAGACTGAGAGGCTTGTTCTGCAGCATCTGCTTTAGCTCTTGCATGTGCAGTTCTGTAGGGGACATAGAAATGTTCTTGAGCATAAGTGTTCTGGTACAGGAACATCCCTACTTTTGGAAAAGAGATTATATACATGTGTATTTAGGCATCCTATAAAGCCTGCTGGTGTTAAATATAGAGGTGGTATTCAGCTGGTTCAGACCGGTTCAGGCGAACTGGTAGTAGCGACCTGTGGGTGGGCCCCCGCCCACCCAGGCGCTATGCCGTCCTATTTAGCCACGTTTTCAAGCCGCGCGCATGCATGTAAGACGCTCGTGCGAGCAAAGCGCATGCACGGAAGGCTGCACGCATGCGCAGAAGGGGCACGTGCATACGCTCACATTTTCGGTGCTGGGCGAACCGGTAGGTAAATTATGTGAATCCCACCTCTGGTTAAATAATTTTGAAACTCTTGCACAACGCACATCAACACATTTCTTACTGTTTTCTGTAACAAAATATACAGTTATACTAGAACAGGGGTATCAAACACGATTTCATTGAGCACCGCATCAGGGTTGTATTTGACCTCGGGGGGCCAGGGTGGGCGTGGCCAGCTCGAGGTCACTTGTGTCGGGGCGCCTGTGGTGGCCCACATGCTCTGCCAGCAAAAACGGGCTCCATTTTTGGCTGCGACAGCCACCTGTAACCCTCTGCCAGCGAAAACAGAGGGTTTTCGCCTGTGGGTGCCCCTCCCGAGCTCCATTTTTGCTGGCAGAGGCACTACAGGCTGGTTCTTTGCTGTTTCCAGATCTAAGCACGCTGCGGGCCGGATCTGGCCCCCGGGGCTTGAGTTTGACACCCCTGTAACTAGAACAATCTGATGTTTGGAGAATTTTGACATAAGTAAACTGAATATTGTAAAGATAGGGTACCTATGACCCTCCAGATCAGGGGTATCACATCATGGCCCGTGGGCCAGATGTGTCACGTGCTGGCCACGCCCACCCCGGTTTAGCAAGGGGAAAAAAGTTGCAATACGTCATGTGACGACAACGTGTCGTCGTGAGTTTGACACCCCTGCTCCAGATGTAGTTGAATTATAACTTTCTGGCTCAAATAATCAATAATGAGGAGAGTGCTGGCAAATCTACTTTAGGAATATTTGGAAGACCACAGGCTCCAGTCATTTGGAGTTTTTAGTTCTGAAAAAAAAAAGTTAGGGGGAAATGACAGAAGTTTAGAAATCTGTCCTGGTATGCAGTTAGTACAGCATTTCTTTTCCTCTGATACATAATCGAAGTGGTCAGATTCAGGCAGGCAAAAGTACATCTTCAGAGAACCATTTACCCACCACCCAAACTCAGCCTCCTATCATGTTCCTAAAGGCTTTCAACAATCATGGATCTAAGGGATCTAAGCTTCAAATTAGCAGAGAACTTTGCCCACTTCTTCAGAACTGACAGATTCAAATTCATAGCAGTTAAAATAAAACTAACAGGGAAAGGTCTTCAAGTCCTATTATACATCTTTTTTCTGGAAAAATATTTAGAGTGTATTAAATATCAAACCCAGAAAATTAAAAAGTAGCATTTTGCAGATTAAAAGTTTACAGCAATATTGTTCTTACAACATTAGGGGTAATGTTAAGCTTTCATTGAGGACTGGTTTCCTGCAGAGGGGAGGACCTTGTAAAGTAACCACATCTGCATTGATGCCAAGCAGCAATTAATAGGCCACAACATGAGAGTGGGTGTTCTTCTGAAGACTGTAGATCCCTACCTTTGAGTTGGAAACTTTGTCCTGGTAACTTGTCTCAAGATGTTCAGGGCTTCATATACTAATTAATTCCTATATATCAAATTGGGTTTGGTAAGAGACTGTCAGCCAGACATATCTTTTAGATGAATAAAATATGTGTAAACTATGGTATACTTGTTAGTGTCTCAGTCACTGTACTGTGTACCAACTGTAACTTCTGGACGTGTCTCAATTAAGCCTTACCCCAATAATAATTACAGTAATCCAATCTTGAAGTTCCCAATGCATGGATGAATCATCATGATCTAGCATCCCATTCAGAATGGGTACTGATACCAATAGAAGTAGACAGCAGATGCTCAACCACAGGTGTCACCTGGGCTCAATTGACAGTTGGGTCATTCCATGTCAAGTGGTCTGATTTCAGGAAAGTGCCCAGGTCGACCATCACGGATTTTGATGAAATTTGGTGTGAACATGCACACGTGTCCCCAATGAACATTGGTAAAGTGTTACGTTTGCCGATGCAATACTTGCGGAGATATGGTCATTTGTATGACCCCATACGGCAGCCTTCGACAGTATGACTCTGAGGCTTCAGAAACTTTGAGACATAATATCTCCAGCAATATTTTGTTGAGAGAAACAAAACTTGGCCATCTTGTACAACTTGTGCTCTATTAAACAAAATAATAAAAATACCCTTTTTTCACGCTGCAGTCATTTTTGGCCAACTTTGCTCCTAATTATCTAGATGGAGATGGCTCATGAGAATGTTTTTATTATTTTGTTTAATAGAGCACAACAAGTTGTACAAGATGGCCAAGTTTTGTTTCTCTCAACAAAATATTCCCGGAGATATTATGTCTCAGAGTTGCTGAAACCTCAGAGTCATACTGTCAAAGGCTGCCGTATGGGGTCATACAAATGACCATATCTCCGCAATTATTGCATCAGCAAACATAACACTTTACCAATGTTCATTGGGGACACGTGTGCATGTTCACACCAAATTTCATCAAAATCCGTGATGGTCGACCTGGGAGCCCCAGACCACTTGACATGGAATGACCCAGTTAATTCCTAGAGCAATGCAATCCCATCCATAGCAGGTAAGTCTCTATGTATCTGGATATCAGTTTTTCTGCCTTACCAAATTCATTTTAGATTAGTAGTCCTTATCCAGTCCACCACAGCACTCAAAACCATGCACAGCCTTCTAGAATTCTTATATTAGAGAAAAATATAGTTGTATGATATATCTTTCAGGAATTCTCTAAGTAATAACCTCACTAGTTTTTATAGATATGAAATTCCATTGGAGACGATGTATTTTCTTGGTCTGTCTCACATTACAATTGTTAGGGACTGACCTATAATCTCCCAAATCTGTTCTTTGGAAATAGCTCTACCTGAAGTTAAGAGCGGAACCACTGCATAAAAGTGCTACAGATATTCAAAATCTCTGGAGCCAAACCAGGAGAATACCGTGATGAAAGTTTTAGAAAAATTATGCAGAGAGCGCAGCTACAATTGCCTATATCAATAAATATATAGTAGTTCCAGTCAAGCTTGTGGAATTGATTTCCTAGTATGGCCTATCTCAAAGGACTAACAATGATGATATTAAAAGTTGTTGTGAAACAGGAGCAACAGACTAAACTATTTCTGTCCCTTTCCCAGCATAGGTCACACATTATCACAATCAAACAACCCGATTAATACATTTTGCATAAGCCTTCTATACTTAAAAGAAACTCAGCTTGGTTCATGTGATATAAGCATGATATAGAAGTTATATCTAGTAATAGTGCTGAAGATGAATAAAATTAACATTTTTACTAGGGAAGTATTTAAATGAAAGAATAAAGCAACAGATCCCTGGTAGTAGAGGGAACATTTTCAGCTACTTTGACAGCATGTTATGGATCTTGTGGATCAAAGGATTTATTCATTCGCAAACTTGTTGCCAGGGTGGTACAGCCCAATGGAAAACAAAAAAGTCAAATGTTGAGGATCTTTCAGCACCACACAGGAATCTCTACTTCCGGAAAACAAAAGAACCACAAAGTTTACTGATTTATCTAATTAATATGAATACAATCAGCAGCAGCATTGATTTCTAAAGGAAAACCATAAATTAAGTAAGGTTTATTGTTATTTTAAGAAAAAACCAGGGTAATATAAAATCTATTGAGATGATACAATCCTTTAATCAAAATATTGTACATATAATATTAAAAGATTAGTGACCAAATTAATCTTTGCTATAAATACTTGCATGTCTGTTTAAAAAAGAAATGAAGCAAAACAGCTAGCACACCAGAAAGATGAATGAATTTCAGAAACTTATTAAACCTTGTAGCAATTACTATTATCTCAGTCATTCTGATATTCTTTATCCATTGCTTAAAACATGAGCAATTAAGACAAGAAGTATACTGATGTGGGAGTAGTAACTGTCAGAAATAAAATGTGAAGATAGGGGCAGGTGATATCACAGGAAAATAACAAAGTGTGTGTTTCACAGCACAATTTACCACAGAGCACATCCATGCATATGGATGTGTAAAAAACATGTAAAAATAATTAGTTTCACCAGGGTTACCCACAGAGGTGGGTTTCAGCAGGTTCTGACCAGTTCTGGAGAACCGGTAGCGGAAATTTTGAGTAGTTCGGATAACCGGTAGCGGAAATTTTGAGTACTTCGGAGAACCGGTAAATACCACCTCTGGCTGGCCCCGCCCCCATCTATTCTCTGCCTCCCGAGTCCCAGCTGATCGGGAGGAAATGGGGATTCTGCAGTAACCTTTCCCTGGAGTGGGGACGGAATGGAGATTTTGCAGTATCCTTCCCCTGGAGTGGGGTGGGAATGGAGATTTTATAGTATCCTTCCCCTGCCACGCCCACCAAGCCACACCATGCCACGCCCACAGAACCGGTAGTCAAAAATTTTGAATCCCACCACTGTTTACCCAGTGTTATTAGAAAAACTCCTACACATTAATCTTTTTCCATTCATGCATGGTAACACAAATCTAATTCCTGTTTTTTTAATATACAGCTTTAGTTTCTAGGAATTACTGTATGCCACAATTTCTTCAATTACTTTATCTGGAAATTTCTTTTCTGCTATTCTTCTTACTCTGTTTTAATCAGATTAGATTAAGAAATAAACCCCAGTCTTGTTAAGGCATTAGTAAATAGAAAATCATAATACTGCCTAAATTTTCTGATTTAAAGCAACTTGGGTTAAGCCTGGTTAGCATTCAGATGGAAAACCTCCAGGGAACAGATTGATAAATAAATAATGATGATGATGATGAGAAAGACGGGCAGCAAGAGGAAGATGAGGAATCATTCTTCTACTCCCGTATTGCTATCAAGATGATTCCCAGGGCAAGCCTGACTTAAAGGAGACTTTGTCTTAATGCTGCATTTGCAAGTTAACATGCAGAGGCAGACAAATCTTCCTAACCAGAAAATTCCAAAGTCTGCATTCAGCAAAACAAAATGCCTTTACTTTTTCATGCTGACACCTTTAACTTCCACCTAGACATTTCTTTTTCTTCTTTGATAAATTCAGGTAAGTTAATCTTGAAAAACATTCATCATAATTAATTATCATAATTGCCAGTTAATTTATATTTTTTTCCTATACAACCCCCATTATATGAATTTAAACTGAAATAAACCTGCTGTTTTAAATGTTTCGCAAGCAATTTCTATTAAACGTTTTACATAATATACTACATATCCCTCCATTTTAAGCTTGATCTGTGCATACACACATCTGTGCCTCCCAAAAGATTCTAGTTGCTTAGCATATTTTGGATCAACAAACGTGCATTGTATGTGTATTCATGCGTCCTCCAACTCTGCCCTTTTGGCCACCTTGAATCACTTAGCTCTGGGGCTGCTTGGAATACCCTGAGAAGCTGCAGTCACCCTTGCCATCCTGCATCCCGAGACCCCTGCCATTTTGTTGCCCTGGTTGACCTTCATCATCTTCTTGCTCCTGCTGTTGATGAGGTGTACCTGGTTTGGCCTGGCTGCTGAACCAAACTGGGCTGGCCTTTGACTGTGGGGAAAAAAATCAAAAGGAGCCCCAGAGCCATGGTATGCTAACATTTACCAAACATCTTTGGTCACGCTGGGCTTTGCTCTGTGACAAAAATGTCAAATTCTTTTCTTTCTCCTCTTTTGTGGAGTGCAAAATCCAGCCTTACCTAGGAGCTCTTTGCAAAGGGGCTTTTTTTGGCATGGAACAGCTCTGGAGTATTATTTTTTTTGCAGCATAAAACCCAGCTCCAAGTGTGTCCCAGCAGCTAGTTTGGGCATGCCTCATCAGCACTGGAAGAAAGAAAATGGTAGAGAAGGTCAGCTGGGGTGGTGGAGCACAGAGTGACAAGAAGTGTAAAGGGCACAGATAGGTATGTATGCGGAGTTGAAACGCAGCTGCAGTTGTAAGTGTGGGTGGGCTGCCAAACACCCAAAATTTGATCATGTGACTGCGGGGGTGCTGCAACGGCTGTAACCTCAGGCATGGGTTTGTAAATCCCATTGTGACTTTGAATGGTTGCTAAATCATTATAGCCGTATGTTGAAGACTATCTGTATGAAAAAGGTAGACTCCATGCCAAAATGTTTTAGATGATTTGATCCTTGCTTTCCATGTACAATATTGCTAACAGGGTGTAATTGTCTCTTCTTGGGCCAAGCAAGCACTTGAGAAATGGGCGAGAGGATAAGCAATGCTTGGTCTTGCTTACTAACCCTAGCAGTACCAAAGAGGAAATTGCTAGCACTGTGTTCCTATGCATGGTTTATCCTTCTGCTAATGGCAAACTCCTACACATGGGGACATTTTTCAGATCTTCATGTGTCACATCTTTGTAGAGAAAGTGACTAACAGATGGAATAAGAATGTGCTGTTTCTGTCATCACAGTTATGAATCTAACTATACTTTTTTATAAAAAGAACCTCTCCAGTGTTCACTTTTTAAAATAGAGCTGGCATTCAAAGCTGCTGAAATTCTTTTCAATATGTTGAATTAGTTGGTACATGTCATTAACAGAGGAAAAATTGAAAGGTAACAATAGTCACATTGTAGTACGCTATTTTTTAACAGTTAGGATTGAATAACTGAGTACCATACAATTGGGTCTGAACTTAACCTCTTCAAGTTACCTAGGTCAAGGAGGGGATAAACTGTTTAGAATAGGCTACATACGATCTACCCCACTCCCAAGTGGCTGTTAGATCATCACTAAAGTTGCCATTAAAAGAATGTAAAATTTGGTGATTAAGAAAAAGAGATAGATAAACTTAAGTGTATTCATGTAATGCAATTATAATAAAATTAAATTTAAATTTAGTTCTTATCCCGATTCTTTCTCCTAGTTAGTTTTCAGTATCTCTGTTTATATCACAGAAAGCAGTATGGCTTGTAGTTATTTATAATTATTTATTTATTAAAAAAATTGCACAACAGGCTAAAATGTAGGAAAAATTAGGCAAATACTCCAGTCAACAAAAAAAATGTTCATACTAGATTGGGTTGTGGTTGATTAGTAATTGTAGACAAACAAAGAACCAATCAAGAATCAATAGTCCAAAAATAACCAACCAGAAGCTGGCACAAATGAAGGACTAATTAAGAACAAATGTCACAAAAATGACCAATTAGGATCAGCTCTCAACAACCTGCACCAATCAGAAATGAGCTCAACTAAAGACAATTAAAAGTCAGGTCACATGACTATAAAGACAGGAGCCAATCAGCCTGCAGTCTGCATAGTAGGCTATTTTGCCTCTGAAGATGCTAGCCAGAGCTGCCGGTGAAGAGTCAGAAAAATCTGTTGTTTAAACCATGGTCACTAGAACCTCAAAACTAACTAATAGATACCATCTAAGAAAATCTATGGAACATGATATACTGCTGTTGAATTCTCTCATACAAATCAGAATTCATGTTTTCTTCAATTTTGGCAAGTCACCTAGATTCTGAGGCAGCAAAGCATTCCCAAACCATGATACTACCACTTCTATGTTTAATTGTTGAAATAATATCTGGAGGATCATTCAGAATCTATGACAAACTTAAGAAAAAGTATAAATGCTGTTCTTAAGGTATATAATTTTCAAATAGCTCTTATTTTAACATTGATAAAATAGATTGACTTTATATTCCTTCCCTTTGCCTCTAACTGTCTTAATCTTTATTTTATCAGGTTGCTGTAATAGGATTGAGTTTCCATTCAAACATTATTTTTTTCCAGCACAAAGGTTTCTTCAAGCTTTAGAAACCTTTTGTAAATCCAATAGTAAGTCCTGTCCAGGTTATTTTCTATCTCTTAATTTGTCATTTGAATCAAAAGAAGACAATATTTGTAGCTCGGGGTGGAACTGCGGGGTCCTTGGTGCTCTCTGAGTTGAATTGTTTTCTTGCAGATCATTAACAAACTAGGTAACAGCAAGAAAACAACCAAGTTTACAGAGCAGCAAGGACTTCATCAGTTGTATTTCTACTTTAACAATAATTTCTGTGTTATAGTATTACACAATTTCTTCATTTTCTGATATATTTCAACATTGTTTATTTATTTATTTATTTATTTTATAAAATTTATATGCCGCCCAACTCCCGAAGGACTTTAGGACTTTCTTTTCCACATCTTATAGATTTTTGACTTCTTTAAAATTTTCTTCAAGAAATATTTGGCAGGTATAGAAATTATTGTGTCAGTATAGTTTCTTTGCCAGCCCTTTAAATATTCTTTGAAATTTCTTGGACATCACATCAAGTATCAACACACTAACAATGATGAAGAGGAAAATATCCTAATAGAATTTAGGAAAGGTGAAGATATGACAAAGGAGGAATTACTGGATGATCTGTCAGAAATATTTTATTATTTTGAAAAATTGGACTTTTTAAAAAATATTATTTTATTTCGATTTAGGGTCCTGATTCAAAGTTTGGTATCTGTTACATTTATGTTATGACATGTAACCATGCCTTGAATTTTTTGCCTGAAAGTATCTACTGTAAAACCATGAAGGGAAGACAACCATTTGGAGCTTGGAAATTAAAGTGTCAGGCCATGCGCAGGCACATTTATATGTACATACAAATACAAACTTTCTTCCACATATAACTTCCACACACATACACATAATTTTTCCATGCATAGGCACATATGCCTGCACAATTATATCACACATGCAAACCACCCTTAAATACAAACATATTCTCTCATATACATATATATGAACTGTATTCCTACACAAGATACAATTTCTCCCTTTTTCAACTGCTCCATTTCATTAATAGACCCCCATCCCCTCTAATGAAGCAATTTTGAACCTTTTGTAGAGGGGCACTGTAAGTTTTATGACTTGTGTTTTCCCCTCAGATAAAGCTTCAACTTTGCAACTGCCCCTATAATTATTTTTTCTCTTCCAGCTCATTTTTGCTCTGTTACAGTTATCCTCTCCTCCACCTATCACCTCAGCTTCTCTCTCACCTGATTACTTGTACCCAGAAAAACTGCCATGATAAACTGGGAAAGCTTTAATTTGTATTGTTTCTTCCTTTCATATGGAACTTGTTTTCTACATGATAACTAAATATATATTGAACAGCAGATCAAAACTGTTGAGAGCCATCTCAACTGAGACCTCTATAGTGGGCGGCCTCCCATCAGATTAATTTGCTCATATATTGATCCTAAAAATAAAACAACAAAACAACAAACAAGATTTATATTGAGACAACTGAAAATTTTTGGCAATATTTACTAAGTCTGAGTTGCAAAGATTTCTTAAGGTAATTAAATGATACTTGAGAAAAGGTAGATTCAAACCGGGAAAGGATGAAAAGTTGCTACTGCTAGTTAGTATAAAATGACATGTTCAGCCCCTAAAAGAACATGTGCCTTGAGTTTGGATATATACATTGTAAGTATCAACTCATAGTATATAGAAAACTTACAGAATAAACTGTAGAACAGGAAAAAAGAGAAGTCAAACTGGTATCAGATTTTGCAGTAGCTGTTAACTACAGAACTTTATGTAGCTAATATTTTGCTTAAATCCTGTTTTCAAAGCGTTTCCTTTTCATAAATCATTACATACCTTTATTCTGCAAACTTAAAACTTTTGAGGGGATGCTTTTAAGGCAGAGGTCCCCAACCCCTGGTCTGCGGATCAGTACTTTACTGGCTGACTTCCTGTTACTGGCCAGCCTTGAGGAAGATTGACTTTACTAGCTTTGTAGCTGAGCCTCGCATTGGCTGTGTGTGTCTATCAGCATCTGAAGGGAAAGGGAAGATTAAGGGAGCCAGGGTGTGGCGGGACAGAGAGAAGGCCCAGAACTCTTGAGAATGGCAGGGAGGGAATGCAGGAGGCCCATGCACCACTGCACCTAGCCTAGCTTTCTAGACATGGTGGGACAGGGAGAAAGCCCAGGTCTCTTGGAAAGGGAGGAGGTCTGCAGGCTGTTGGGTTGAGCTGGCCAATTCCTTCTGGCCCTTGGCACATTTCCCAGCCAAGGGGGGAGTTGCAGCATTTCCATGGTCGTAAGGACAGGCGTGGTGCCAAATTTCTGAATTTTAATCACATGACTGCAGAAGTACTGCAATTGTTGGAATTTTGGGCAGGGGCTGTAAGTCTCTCCATTCAGTGCTATCATAATTTTGAACAGTTGCTGAACAAATGGTCATAAGTCACGGACTACCTGTATTGTTTGACATGGTCAAAGTTTAACAATATGTTTAAAAACTAAGTTGTTCTTCAATTGTATTATACTTTTGTTTTTTCTTCTTTTGCTTGTTTGCTTTTGTACCCCTTTCTATATATTAAAGCAATACATTATAAAAACAGAGTCCTTCTTGCAGTGTGATTTACAGGTGGTCCTTGGCTTAGAACCATTCATTTAGAAAAAAATAACTTACAACTGGTCCTTACAGTTATGATTGTGGTAGCAATCATGTAATCAAAATTTGACGCTTGGCAACTGGCATGTATTTATGAGAGTTACAGCATCCCAGGATCATGTGATCACCATTTGTAATTTTCCCAGATGACTTCCAGCAAGCAAAATCAATGGGGGAAATCAGATTCGCTTAATGACTGTGTGATTCTCTTAACAACTGCAGTGATTCTCTTAACAACTGTAGCAAAAAGGGTTATAAAATCAGGTATAACTCACTTCACAACCAGCATGCCTGACAGCTGAAATTCTAGTCCCAACTATGGTTGTATATCAAGGATTGAAGTATACTGGGGTTAAGGTGGAAGTATGTCTGCTCTAAAAACTACTAATGGATACCAACTCCTCCTCCTTTGTTTTGAAGGAGGTTGGATGGGAATGTTCAGGGGGATATGTGTAGTTACAACTCTGCCTCTGTGTCCACCTTTCTTCCACTAATAATATGTGAATCCAAACCAACTGCATCAGTTGTGGTCAGTGGAGATATAACTTTCACAGAACCAAGAACATACTGTAGTATTATAACCAAATAATGTTTCTTCTCCCAATGCACTGAGATTGAACAGTTCTCATAAACAATTGTCTGTGATTAGATGATAAGTTTATCATTCAGTAACTGCTCTTTTCCCACCATTCTAACATTTTTAATATATGGGAAGCAACGCAAAGCCAAAAAAAAAAAAAAAATTCCTTCAGCTAGGTTGTTTGCCTTTCTGAAGCCCTGAATAGTTCACAAACCTTTGTTGATAGTCTTTGTGTTGGCTTTTGTTGTTTGGAGGAAATTTCATTTCATAATGTGGAGTCTCACATTATGTCTCCAAAGTGGCCCAATTCAACCTAGAATTCAGCTGGATCCAAAGCATATCCATAAATAAGCACAATGTTCAGCAATTTAGTTGATGTGGAAAACCAGATTAGATCTGATGAGATGGAAACAGCTATCACCATAGCAACTATGGTGAGCAAGCTTGGAGGACACGACCTTGTAGACCCTCATTCTGTCAAGGATCTTGGAGTACTCATATCTAATGATCTAAGTGCCAAAGCCCACTGTAACAACATTGCCAAAAAGGCACTAAGAGTAGTCAACTTAATCCTGCGT
>QLTV01001992.1:2237405-2251881 GCA_003457575.1 Thermophis baileyi
TCTTCCTATCTCCCCTCCTTCACAGGTCCTGGCCCTAGCCCCGCTTCCTCCCCCATGACCGCCTCTTTCTTTGGGCTTACCTTCCTCCCGCGGCGGCTGGTGGCAGAGGATTCGCTCTCTTTTTTGGTGCGACTGCGAGAAATGGCTGCAGCAGCTGGCCAGAGGCCGCTGAAAACTACCGGAGGTCTCGAATGTGCCGAAAAAGCCGCTGCAGACGGCACTGCAGCGGCTTTTTCGGCGCATTCAAGACCTCCGGTAGTTTTCAGCACAAGAACCCTCCAGCCAGCTGCCACTGCCGGCTCAGTTCCGGCTGGCAAAGAGGCAGCGGCTGGGAGGCTTCTCAAACCGAAAAAAACATGCGGCGGCTGCAGGCTTCTTGCAGCGAAAATTACCTCCGCTCCGCTTCTCCAACGTGCCACCGCCCTGTTCTATGCACCAGCCACGCAGGCGCACCCCATTGCCTGTGCCGCTCCGCTCGGACTTGCCCAGGCAAGTCCCTCTGGCACAGCAGCAGCAGCCAATGGGGTGTCCCTGCACGGCCGGTACATAGAACAGGGCAGCGGCGCCTCGTTGGAGAAGTGGAGCGGAGGTAATTTTCGCTGCAAGAAGCCTGCAGCTGCCGCGGTTTTTTTTGGTGCAGCTGGACTCCAGCACTGAACTTCAGCACTGCACTGAAAAAAACACACGGTGGTTGCAGGCATCTCGCAACAAGGGGGGCAAGATGCGGGCTGGTGGGGAGCCCAGTGGCGACGACAGCTCAGCCCTGGCTTGCCTTCCCTGGCAGCCAGCTGCGGGAGGAAGGGAAGGTCGCGGCCACGGGATGATGAAAGAGGCTGTCGTGGGGGAGGAAGTGGGGAGATTAAGGGCCAGGGCCTCTGAAGGAGGGGAAATGGAGCGACGCGTCACGCTTAAGGGAGAGCAGGCGGCGGCTCCGGGGCAAGGCTGGAGCCGGGGAATTGCGCGTTCCCCGACCCGGTTGAGGCAGGCGGCGGCTCCAGGGCAAGCCCGGAGCTGGGGAATCGCGCGTTCCCTGACCCGAGCGAGGCAGGCACGGCTCCGGGGCCTCGGGGGATGGTGCCTTCCTGGGGCCCCGGCCCCCGACCCAAGGCGAAGGGTGAGCAGGCGGCATGCATTGCTTACCTTTGGTGAGCTGAGCGGGTGTCGGCGAGGCGACTAGCTGGGCCACGTGGCAAAGACAACATATATAGGTAGGCGGGGCGAGCGTTGAGCGGGTGGGGGGCGTGGCCAGTCAGAAGTCGCTACCGGTTCGGTGACCCAGGCCAAATTGCCACTACCGGTTCTCCCGAACCGGTGCGAACCAGCTGAATACCACCTCTGCCAAGGGCCAAGGAGAAGACACAGGGTTGTCTGCTTTGGGCTAAGCTAAGTTGATGACTCGTGGCTCTTACAACATTTGATTGGAAGGCATCACTATTTATTATTCAGCCTCAAGCCAAAAAAAAAAAAAAAATCAGCCAAAAAGTGGGGTTAATAGTAGAAACTTATTCTGAATTTGCTCTTTACAAAAGTTAATAAAAAAAGTGATCAGCAATTCAAGATGCATCCCTATTTTTAAAAACAACATATTGCATTATGGATTCCCAAGACATAAGGTATTCCTGAAAGATAAATTTCCTTTAGCAGACTTGTGGGTTGGGTTTATATATTGATTTTTCAGAATTTTTAGCTCAACAAAGTTTGAATCCCTGTTACAAGTGAACTGGACAGGTTATAAAAATTTAAAAATTTCTAGTATCAAGTAAAATATGAATATATAGCAAGACGATATCAACTTGTACATAACATTTAACAAAGGTAAGAAAAAAAGAGTATTTATTTTTTCTTTTTCTTTTGCATCCTATCATCTTATTCTTGTAGGCAGAGTACTGATATATTTTGTTGGAGACTTAATATAAATAATTACAATTAAACAATATAATGAAGAAAATCTTATTTATATGATTTTACCAATGGATTTTTAAACCCTTAAGAGAAGCAAACTGGACAAGAGGATAAGATTATTAGCCAGCAATCAACTTAAAAGACAATAGAGGAAGTCTGTTAGATTTTATGGTAGTATCTAGTGCTAATGATGATCTTGAGGTAATCAGGCTCCACCTGAATCACATAACTTGCATTTATTGCAGGGCATTAATTACATTATTATACAGGTAGTCCTCGATGACCACAATTTAGCCCAACATTTCTGTAGTTAAATGACACTTTTGTTAATTTAGTTTTGCCCCATTTTACCACCTTTCTTGCCACAGTTGCTAAGTGAATCACTGCAGTTGATAAGTTAGTAACCCAGTTGTTAACTGAATCTGGCTTCCTTACTGACTTTGCCTGTCAGAAGGTCACAAAAAGTGATCATATCACCTTGGGAGACAGCAATGGTCATAAATATGAACCAGTTGCCAAGCATCTGAATTTTGACCACATGATCATGGGGATGCTGCAAAAGTTGTAACTGTGAAAAACAGCCTTAAGTCACATTTTTCAGTGTTGTTGTAACTTTGAATGGTCACTAAACAAACTGTTATAAGTTGAGGACTACCTGAATTTTAATTGATGAATAAGTTATACAATAGGCAAGTCTATAGTACACACAGTGACTATCTGTGAAGATGCAAAAACATTGCTATTATATCACATTTGCACCTTGTTTTGCTTCTGAAGTCTCAAGACAATGATCTTGGAACTGATCACATTTTGAGCTCAAATATATTTCATTTAATTCACCATGTTTTATTCCCAAATAATAGTCAGGACAGATAGTTTGTATTAATAATTGATCCCAAATCACCCACTGAGTAAAACAGTTGAATGGAACTTGAAGGCTTTAGAGACCTTATATGGATGAAAAGGGGCGTTGGTCCTACCTGATACGCCCATTTTGTCGGTGCTGAGAGACTCCAGGCATGGGTATCACTCTTGTCTTATAGCTCTATGGACGGAGTCTAAACTGAAGACACGCCCTCTGCTGACGCTGCCCAGTTTCGACGATGGTATAGCGATGTCTCATGATGTAGTACCTGCAACGACATCCCAAGTACACCCCGTACCAGACCCAACTTAGGGTGGGGCTGGAGTCTCTCAGCACCGACAGAAAATGGGCGTAGGACCAATCAGGTAGGACCAATGTCCCTTTTCCTGTACAGTGCTTTGAGACTCCAGGCATGGGACATACCAAAGCTGGCTGTCCTCACGGGAGGGTACCTGTCTGGTCCAGCTCACCGGTCATGTCCAGTATTCTCTGAAGAACTCTCCTTCCAAAGGCTGCCTCGGCCAAGGCGAACGAATCCAGTCGGTAGTGCCAAATGAAAGACGACGGCGAAGACCAGGTCGCCACATGATAAATCTCTTCCACTGAAGCCTGTGTAGCCCAGGCTGCCGTTGTGGCCGCACTCCTGGTAGAATGCACTGTAAGCGCCCTAGGTCTCGGAAGGGCCTGCAAGTCATATGCTGTGGCAATGGTCGCCCGAAGCCACCTGCCAACTGTAGATGCTGTAACTCTTTCCCATCGTAGTCGGTTGGAATGATAGAAAAAGCGCCTCAGACTTCCTGAATGCCTGTGTCCATCTTATATATATACGTAAGGCCCTCCGCACATCTAGCGTGTGCCACTCCCTCTCTCTGGCGTGAGATGACTAGGACAAAAATCTGGTAAAATCAACTCCTGCGCTCTATGAAATAGAGAGTTGATCTTGGGCATAAAAGCTGGATCCAGGCTCAATACTACTCTATCAGCATGGAAGATGCATAAATCCTCCCTTACAGAAAGAGTGGCCAACTCCAATATCCTCCTGGCCGATGTTATGGCCACTAAAAACACCACCTTGTAAATGAGAAACTTGAGGTGGGTAGTTCTTAGGGGTTCAAAGGGTGCCCTGATGAGGGCCTGCAGCACCTTAGTGAGGTCCCAGGTGGGATATCTATGAACCACCAGTGGTCTTAAATTGGTGGCTCCCTTAAGGAATCTCCTCACCTCCGGGTGGTGCACTACGGATTCTAGAGACCCACAGGATAAAATCAATGCTAAGGCCACTACCTGCCTCCGAAGAGTCATCAGAGCTAACCCTTTATCCAGGCCTTCCTGAAGGAAGTCAAGCAATTGAGGAACAGATAGTGTGGTGGGCTCCAAGTCACATCTGGTACACCACCTACAAAAAACCCTCCACGTAGCGTTGTAGATCCGAGTAGTGAATATAGGCCCCTGGCTGAGGGAGACTCTGTCCGGAGGTATCCTCCATGGCCTGGCAATTGACAGGCTGACCAGATCCGCGAACCACGGACGTCTGGGCCAGTGTGGTGCTATCAGTATCACCTCCGCCCTCTCGGCTAACATCCTCCTGATCACCTGAGGAATCAAGGCCAGGGGTGGGAAGGCATAAAGTAGCCCTTGAGGCCACGGACAACGAAGGGCATCAATTCCCTCCACCCCCTGTGCCAAAAACCTTGAGAAGAAGCGGGGCAGCTGGCTGTTTGCCGGGGAAGCAAAAAGATCTAATATTGGAGGGCCAAACCGATTTGATATCTCTCGGAGTAAGTCCGGGTGCAGACACCACTCCGAATGGTCGATAGTGGCCCTGCTCAGCCAGTTTGCCTGCACATTCTTCACCCCCGAGATGTGCTCAGCCCTTATGGAAAGCACGTTACTCTCCGCTCAGCTACAAAGTCGCTCTGCCTCCTTCATGAGCGCCTTGGAGTGTGTGCCCCCTTGCCTGTTGATATGCGCATTAGTCACCACATTGTCAGTAAGGAGGAGGACATGCCGTCCGGCAATCTGCTCCTTGAATTCTCGCGGGGCCAGGCGAACTGCCTTCAGCTCTAGCCAATTGATATTTTGTTGTAAGTCCCTCTGTGACCACCTCCCTTGGGCCACCAGATTCTGGAAATGGGCTCCCCAGCCCCCCAGACTGGCATCTGTGGTGATGGTCAGACGCTTCTGGTCCCTGTATGCGCAACCCTTGTTCATACGATCTGAAGTCCACCAGAGTAGTGACCTCAGAACCGCCCTCAGGACCCTAACTTTCACCGGTGATGTGCCGCTGCCTTTTCTCTGGAAGGGGAGCAGGAACCACTGTAATGGCCTGGTATGGAATCTAGCCCAAGGCACAATTCCTATACACGATATCATCTTGCCGAGCAGAGTGGACAGCAAGGCAAGGGGGGCTCTCTTTTGCAATCTGATCTGCCTTGCTAATGTCCTGATATTGTCCAGGCGATCTGGCGACAGAAATACCTGCCCTGATAAGATATCTATTATCACCCCTAGGTGTAAAAGGCGAGTAGCCGGTCTGAGGTGACTTTTTTCCACATTGATAGAAAAGCCATGGCTCTGCAAGAGCTGAATTGTGACCCACAGGTCTTCCTCAGCTTGTCTGTGAGATACTGACTGTATTAATATGTCGTCAAGATAACATTGTATCCTGACTGGTAGTGTCCTGAGAAAGGCTCCCAGCACTGCCAATAGTTTGGTGAACACCCTGGGTGCTGATGCCAATCCAAACGGTAAAGCCCTCTACTGCAGGTGACTGCCATTGTAACAGAACCTCAGGTACTTTCTGTCTAGAGGTGAAATCGGGACGTGAAAATACGCCTCCGTGAGGTCGATGGAGGTCATGAAATCTCCTTCTCTGACATTCTCCAAAATTGATTGAAGAGAATGCATCTTGAACCTCCGGTACCTTAAGTATTTGTTGAGTCCTTTGAGATTGAGAATTGGTCTCAATCCCCCCGAGGGTTTCTGAATGACAAACAGCATGGAATAATAACCTTGTCCCTCCTGATCGACCGGGACCCTTTCCACCGCCTTTATCTCCAGTAGATGCTGGATGGCGACTTCCATGCTCTTCCTCTTGTTCACGTCTCTGGAGACAGGACAACGGATACAACACTTAAGGGGGGGGGGGCGGAGGTAAATTCTAGGGATAGACCCGATCTTATGGTCCCCCTGACCCAAGCGTCGTTGTTTCTTCCTATTGGTGGGAAAATAGCCCTAGTCGGCCACCAATGGGAGCCGAGGCCCTGGTGTTATCGAGAGCGACGGAAGGGGCGGTTGTCCCCTCCGCGAAAGGGCCGCCTGTTTTGGGGCTGCGTTTTGGTCTTATCCACAAACCCCTGCCCCGACTGGTTATACTGTCTGGGTGTATAACTCCTCTGTTGTCGCTGAAACCCTGACCCTGCAGGGTGAAAATAAGGCTTACGGAAGGGAGGTGAGGGTCGGTGATCAAACCTCCTGGAGATCGATGGCAACACTCTCCTCTTGTCCCTAGATTCTACCAAAACTGGATCCAGGGACGCACCAAATAGCTTGCCCCCTTTAAAGGGCGCTGAAGCCAACTTCCACCTCCTCTTAGTGTCTGCCTGCCAGTGCCTTAGCCACAGTAGACGTCTTGCTGTGACAGAAAAAGCAATTGCCCTAGCACCGAATTTCGCAGAATTCAACATGGCGCCTGCCGTGAATTCCGCTGCGACAACCTTGTTGAAATCCTGGTGAGTCCGCAGATCAGAGGGCGGGATTCTTTCCTGCATCTGCTTCAACCAAAGCAATGATGCTGTGGTGAAAAAAGGAGCGGCCGTGGCAGACTTGACCACCCAGGCAGCTGCTTAGTGGGCCTTGCGAAGCGTAAACTCCAACTTCTTCTTGTCTGGTTTAAGCACATCCTCCGCATCTGACAGAGTGGCTGAGGGGGATGCCAAAGCCATCACCGGCTCGTCTACCTCCGGGATCTGTAGAAGCTTAGTTAGATCCGGGGTGACATTATAGAATTTTTTATCAAAGGACGTGGGATTAGGATAGGCTCCCGGAGAAGCCCACTGCCTCTGAATAACGTCCATAAATAACCTTGGTGCTGGAATGGCCTCTGTTGTAGTCATGGGCTCTGAAAACAGGAAATCAGAGGGATCTGCAGGCTCCTGAGGAGACTCAGGCTTTGACAAGTCCGTCTCCAGCCAGGTAGAACTCTTAGCCTTAAAAAGGAGTGCCTTAAACAAATGAGGCCGGAACAACCCTCTGAAGCTAGGCTGCTCAGGCTCCATACCCTCATCTTCTGACAACTCCTGATCAATCAGGCCCTCTTCCTCCGCGACCGAATCTTCACTCCTCGAGGAAGAGCCCTGAGAACAGGAAGCCTGGTAACCCGGCAACTCTCATGGATGCTGAGGAGAACTCTCCTGCACCTGCATTTCCGATGCCTTCGTAGCTGGTTGGAGGAAACGCTGTCTGCCAGCTTCAAAACCTCTCTTAACTGCCTCCGAAATCCAATGTTGGACTAAAGGTGGCATTTCTGAGTCACCCTCCCCCAGTGGGAGGAAAAGTCGCCTCAGGTGTATGCCTTCTCTGGCTTGCCACCCCCCTCTCCTGTGGTAAAGGAGAAAGGCCCCGAGGGGGCCAAATGCCACTTGTAGATGGCCCAGATCTGGGATAGAGACTGAACCCAGCTCCTCCCGCATAGGCAGGTCTCCTGCAGTGCTGAGAATATCAGGCTCTGATATTTGGCTGAAAGCAGGGCCAGCACTAACCTCCTTATCTACAAGGGGGCTTAGATGCTTCCTTTTCTCTGTAGGTTTTGCCCCTCTTTCCACCTGCTTCTCCAAGGCCCTATGAAACCTCTGCTCCGCCTTCTCCTGGGCCTTGGAAGGCTTCTTGTTGGGGGCAGCCTTGGATCTAGTCATGGCTGCTGATTCCCTTGCTCCACTCTTAGATCTGGATGATCCATGCTTGGAGCTGCGACTGCCCACTCTGCTTGCCTGAGCTCTTTCAGCCATATCTCTGTTCCTTCCTTTCTTTTTTTTTTCAAAAACTTCCTGCTAGGAAAGATCTCAAAGAAAAAATGGCTGTAATGGCCTCAGTAATTCTCACCACTCCAGATCACCATCACTCTCAGGAAGCTCCAAAAGGTTGCTGTACTATGGAGGTCCTGGTCTACCTCCCAATCGAGCAGGCAGCCAACAAATGGACCGAGTCGAAACTGGGCAGCATCAGCAGAGGGTGTGTCTTCAGTTTAGACTCAGTCCATAGAGCTATAAGACTGGTCTACCTCCCAATCGAGCAGGCAGCCAACAACCTCAAGTCTGTCTCTGCTGAACCAGTTGAATGTCCCGGTCTACCTCCCTATCGGACAGGCAGCCAAAGACTCAGCAGATATGTAAGGAGCAAAGTCGGAGGTCCCGATTTACCTCCCAATCGGGCAGGCAGCCTAGAGACCTCCACGTGGTCTAGAGCCAGCAAAAAACAAACAAACAAAAAACTCCAAGCTGTACTTCCTACAGGGCAGGCAGCTGAGATAAAGAGCTCCTGAGTATTACCAGCCGGTAAAAGTCTCCAAATGGCTCTCGGAGTAGTGTGCACTAGCTCCCCGCCTCCACGCTACTCCCAAAATGGCACCTGGCCTCTTTACCAAAGCATGCCAACTCTAAAAAAGGGGCCCCGAACCTCCAGAACGCACCCAACGGCGCTGGCAGCCACAAGGATTTAAAAACACGCTGTCAGCCAACCTTTTAATCCAGCAACGCCTTCAATCTTCCCTCGTTGCGGGGTAGCAGGCTCGAGCCACGGGCTCTTCACGCAGGTCCCCGAAATGGCTGCCGCAGTTAGTGGAGCCTTCTGGCCTCCCTTTCCTGCAATACCAAGCCTCCCCTTGCTGTATTCTCCTCTCTCGTTCCAATTCTGAAAATCCGTTTCTGGCAGAGCTCACTCTGCCACGTCCATTCAGAGCTATGGACCGAGTCGAAACTGGGCAGCATCAGCAGAGGGTGTGTCTTCAGTTTAGACTCAGTCCATAGAGCTATAAGACAAGAGTGATACCCATGCCTGGAGTCTCGAAGCACTGTACAGGAAAATGAACAGTCACCATTTCCAAAGAAAAATTCCTCAAAACTCTTCCTCAATAACTTGCAACAAATGGAAGGCATGAGGTTGAACATAGGGGGAAAAAACCCTTTCCTGATTCTTAACCAGATCTATGTAAAATGTACTTATGGAATTAATTCAGGAACCTAGAGATTACTACTATCACATACTTTTTAATCACTTAAGAAATTTCCATAGTGCCGAGTCTGATAGATATCTAGGCAACCTTTGAAATAACTAGAAATAATTATTAAAGCAATATTTCTTAATCTTGGTAACTTTAAGATGTATGGACTTCAACATCTTGAATTCCCAACCAGCATGGGGTTGGTCCACATATCTGAAAAATTGCCAAGGTTGAGAAACACAGATCTAAATGAAAAGAACACAATAGAGCCGTGATGGCGAACCTATGACACGCGTGCCACAGGTGGCACGTGGGGCCATATCTGAGGGCACATGAGGCGTTGCCCTATGTCAGCTCCAGTGCGCATGTGCGTGCTGGCCAGCTGATTTTCAGCCTTCCGGAGGGCGGGGGAGGTCGTTTTCGCCTTCCCCAGGCTTCAGGAAAGCCTCTGGAGCCTGTGGATGGTGAAAAACAGACCCAACAGGCCTGTTGGGACGTTGGGATGTTTTTCACCCTCCCCAGGCTTCAGGAGGCTTTCTTGAAGCCTGGGGACGGTGAAAAACAGACCCAACAGGCCTACCGGAAGTTCGGAAATGAGGCTTTCCTGAAGCCTGAGGAGGGTAAATGGCCCAACAGCCCAACTGGAAGTTCGTTTCCTAACTTCCGGTTGGGTCCGTTTTTCGCTATCCACAAGCTCCGGAGGCTTTCCTGAAGCCTGGGGAAGGCGAAAATGACCTCCCCCCACCCTCTGGAAGGCCGAAAATAAGCTGGAATCCATTTTTTGCCATCCACAGGCTCCGGGGGCTTCAGTGAGCCCTGTGCGCATGCGCAGGGGGGAGCGCAGGGGGTTGTACGCGCATGTGCGGGGGAAGGGCATTGCATTATGGGTGTGGGCACACGCGCATGCGCTATCGCATGCGCGCGCACCCTTTTGGCACCCGAGCAAAAAAAGGTTCTCCATCACTGCAATAGAGTATTAAGTGTGGAAATTTTATTATTTTGCAATTTTTTTCGGCTACAGACTCATGCAGGGATTTTATTAGTGGACGGTGGCCAGCAAGCAGCAAGAAATCTAGTTTTCTTTGGCCATGTTTTGATAATCAAAGCTTGATGTAATGAAACAAAATTTAAATTATACCTTTGTCAATACATGTGGCACATATTAAGAAACTAACAAGGAACCCTCTAATTAATTATGGTTTCCCATTTTATCCAAATTGGGAACCTACAATTACCAGGTTTAGATCTTAAATTGCACATGAAATAATATCCTGGCAAGTCCCTAGCCTAGCAATCATAGTTTTACCATTTAGATGAAATGCAGAAGCTATAATTAATTGAACATTTCCAGATTTGATTTTGTGTCAAAAGGAAGAACAAAGGGACAATTCACAGGCAAAAGATCTATTTATAGACCAGCTTATTAAGATATATTATCATCATGCTTCTTATTTTTCTGCTCCTATACATATGTAGAAGACAAAGTCCTATATTATCATGCTATTAAAATATTCTCTACATTTTAAGCTGCTTTGCTAAACAAAATAAGCATTGCTCATAAATATACAAATATATACTGTATTTGCAAATTTATAAAAATAAGTACTCTTCATATGTTACACTGATTAAATGAGGCAATTGCCTTTCAGTATGTATGGAAAGCTAGTATATATGTAGAGCTATAGAAAAAAAATGAAAATTATTTTAGCGTGTATTAACATAGTATAGGCATGTATTCTAATATGATGGGCCACTTAATTATACAAGGCACTACCTAGCAAGGTATATTTCAAATTGCTTTAATTACTCAACAGCTTGATAATTTTAATATAACTGTATTACACCTTCCAAAGCTTCATTTGGATTTATTTATTTTTAAAGAAGCTGTATATACAAAAGAGAAAAAAGCTTCATAGGAAAAACTAACTTCCAAGACTTAATATTCTTCACATTCATCTTTAAAACAATATTTTTTCCCTCTTGAGTCTGCTGTCCTTAATCAATACACACTGTTTTAGCATAACTTTTATTAAAGATTTTAATTACAGCAGTAAAAGCGAACACAAATAAAACTTGGAAAATAGAATGAATAAAAAGTGCAAAGAAAGAAAAAGAAAAAAAACATAAGACAAAAAAACCTTGTTTTGTAATCCACATTTTTTATTATCCATTTTTTAATATTTCTCCATCAGATTTAATACATTATAGGCATAGTCTATCTACAGAACCAAAAATTAGTACTGACATTTCTTATATTGTAGCCACTAATATCTGACCCCGTTCTTCAAAATTCTCGTAATATTTCTACTGATATCGTGATTGGTGTCATTTTCCCCCTCTTTTTCCCCCTGGAATCTTTAGTCCATTTTAGTGTCAACTAGATAATCATAAAATTTCAAATTATGGTTTTAACTCAAGATAGACAAAACATTCTGGTTCCCACAAAATGCTCTGTATTTTATTTAATTATTTCCAAATTCTTGTAGTAAAAGTCAATATTCCAAATTTAGCTGGACCCTTAATCCATTTATAACTTTCTTAGGTTAAAATCTTATTTAGCTTTTTGCCATTTATTTCCATTAACTTCTTAAATTTATGGTTATTTTTTCTTTTGTTCTAAAAGAATGGTAAACTTACCATGTGGCTTTTCAAGCATGTTGTTCTATGGATCTCTAATAGACTTAAAATAGTAAATACACAACTTTTGAACGTTATTACGAAGTGAGTACTAGGTGATAAACATATGAAATGAAAGTACTTTTAATTAACTTCCAAGATTTAACATTCTTTACTTTTAAAATTTCAGAGGCCTGCCACTTATGCGGAGGCCTGCCTCTCCCCCTGCCGGTCCACAAAGCCGGAAAGGTTGTGGACTGCTGCTTTATGTAACTGATTTTTTAAAAAAGTAAAAAAAGCTATTGCTAAATTTGTTAGGCAAGGTCAATATTAAGAGGTTTCTAGATATGTTTTATGATTATGTACACATCTTAGATTCTGGCTTCATTTTGGAAATGATGACTATTCATAAAATATTAATAAGCACACTTCTTTACAAATATTCATAGATTATTTGTCATATTAGAACAACTCAAAGTAAGCATTTCAGTGCTATGTTGAAAACTGATCACATACATTCAGAAAAAGATGTTAAGTAATACCCACAGAATCAATACTCTCATTGTAATTGTGCACATTTTGAATAAAGAAACCTTTCATAAGCTTTCATTCTTTTTTGTGCTGCCATTAGCAGAATGGCAATGTTTACAACATTCTGCTACCAGAGAACAGAAAACCAGTTTGTAGTACTGGTATTTAAAGGTCAGGTTTTTTAAAAAGTGATGCTTATGCTTGTCTCAATTATTTGTATTCTAAAGTTTTCACATCTGAGAAATTCAAAGGCATTATTCAACAGTTCTCTATCTAATATTGTTCACAATTAAAGTTCTACACAGGTATATAATATATGCACTCAGTACTCCTAATCTGGCCAATTTTACCCTCAATACAATAAGTACTGGAATGTTTATTGTTGTGATAATAAAATAATTCAGTAGTTATCAGAATATAGGATTGCAAAATGTTATTATTGTAAGCTTTGGATACTCTTATGAAAAGATAGCAATAGCACTTAGACTTATATACCGCTTTACAGTGCTTTACAGCCCTCTCTAAGCGGTTCACAGAGTCAGCATATTGCCCCCAACAATCTGGGTCCTCATTTTACCCACCTCGGAAGGATGGAAGGCTGAGTCAACCTTGAGCCGGTGAGATTTGAACCGCCAAACTGCAGCTAGCAGTCAGCTGAAGTAGCCTGCAGTGCTGCACTCTAACCACTGCGCCACCTCGGCTCTCATCAAGGCAGCTAATGAAACCTATGAGAAGTAAATCTAAAAACCCAGGCTTCAAAACTACACAGAGAAACACTCTTAAACTGTAAAATTACAAAAGCTACGATATTTTCTATATATATATGAAAATATTATATAACCTGGAAATACACTACATTGGGGAAAGAAAAGCCCACACCCAGCAGAAACCAGTGGAATTTGACATTAGTTTGTGAATAATTACGACATTAAAAGATTAGAAGTGAAATCATGGAATATTGTTTTGATCTAAACGAAATTTCGAAATTCAGAGAGGGAAGCTATATCAGAAAATCTTTTCCCAACTACATTCAAGAATTTATCATTGTCTTCCCAGGTACTTTTTAAAATGAGGTCACTATCAAGATGCAAGGTTTCTTTCCAACTGAACTCTTCTGCTCAGCCAACAATTGAGCACATATTTGTGGGAATAAACAGGAATATGGAATGCATTCCCATAGCCAAGTAGATTTGACTCCAATCTGTATCTTTAAACAAATTGGTCAACACCTCTTTTTCTCTGGATCTTTACTGGTTTGCTATTCTGAACTGTAATTCACATTCCATGTTCATTTCAAGAAGAAAGGTGGGACATAAGCCTAGATGTAAATAAATATGAAAGGCGTGCCCCCAAGTAATATTTGTAAAAAGGGTCCTTATTAATAGTTTATGAATAGTCATAGTTTCTAAAATTGAGTCAGAACATAAGCTGTGTACATAATCATAAAGCATATCTGAAAGCCTCTTAATATTGATCTTGTCTAACAAATTTAGTCATAGCTTTTTTTACCATTTCTTTTTTATCTGTTAAATAAAACTAGTATGTCCTCCCAGAATATAAAGGCACTATATCTAGGGTGGACTATTTTTACCCTTCTGGCCCATGGGGTCTCCCCATTCAATCTGCTGATTAAGCCTCCAAGCAGAGAAAACAACTGTTTGAGAATCACCGTAAGTGGGAAGAAGCTTCATTTACTGACATCATGTACTGACTTTTGGAAAAAGATTTCTCCCTCCTGTCCATGTGTCAGTGAATAAGTATATGATTCATCTGAACAATTGCACTGCCTTAAAATCTGAAACTTCTGAAATACCAATTTTTATTTATTCTTTGACCTGCCTTTGTTTTTATACATAATTCAAGGCACTGAATAAAACTAGTTCTCCTTCCTCCTCCTATTTTCCCCACAACTCCTCCTCTGTGGGGTGTGTTGGGTTGAGAGAGAGTGACTGGTCCAAAGTCACATCCCAACTTTCATGGTTAAGGCAGGTCTAGAACTCCCAGTCTCCTGGGGCTATATAACCACTAGACCAGGGGTGGGTTCCTACCCGTTCGGACCAGTTCGCCCGAACTGGGGGTGACCTGCTAGTGACGTCATCAGAACCGGATCCGTGGTTGCCGGTCCGTGGGGGCCGCCATCTTTTTTTTAAAAAAAATTGAATTTTTTTTAAAATTTTTTTCTGAGCATGCTCAGAAGGTGACTTCCAGCACTGTGCATGCGGTCGCCATCTTTTTTTGGCTTTATTTATTTTATTTGTTTATTTTTTCTGAGCATGCTCAGAAGGTGACTTCCAGCACTGTGCATGCGGTCACCATCTTTTTTTGGCTTTATTTTTTTTTTCTGT
>QLTV01001993.1:16052-29334 GCA_003457575.1 Thermophis baileyi
ATAAATAAATAAATAAATAAATAAATAAATAAATAAATAAATAAATAAATAAATAAATAAATAAATAAATAAATAAATAAATAAATAAATAAATAAATAAATAAATAAATAAATAAATAAATAAATATTTTGTATAACTGAAAGAATTTTCTAAATGTCTCCTATTTTCTCATCTGGAATCAAGGCTAGAAAATAATAATAAAAAATGTTTCAGTCCCTGCCCCCAGGCTCTAGTTCCGGCTTCTCCAAACTGTTGTTTTCCAGATGTGCCAATCCACAGTTTCCATGATTTCCAGCCAGCATAGATACACTATGTTGGCAAGGAATAGCAGAAATGTACTGCACTTCTGGAAGGCAGCAGATTGGAGAAAGATGGGCTAGTCCACCTATAGATCACTCTGCTTTCCAGCCTTTCAAACCAATCTCTTGATTGTTTGTAGTGCTGATGCGCACTCTAATGGACCAGAAAGGCCCTCAAATCTGTTACAAATGAAGGCATAAACATGCTTTTCAGGATGCTGAAACTGAAAACTGAAAATGTTGCACATTGCTTTAAAATATAACTAGACAAATCTACAACCCATTGGGTCATCCTCTGACCATTTACTTTTACCTGGTCATTCCCATAATCCTTTAAGAAAAGCATACATTATAAAAAAAAATAACTGTGGTGATAAACTTCAATAATAAATCAATATCTACTTATCTAAACAGATAAACAGAGTGACCACACATAGGCAAAAAAGCAGTGGGAATGGGAATGACTTCCTGCTGGCTTTCTCATTGGTTTTTTTTTTCCTTTGCTTGGAAGCTGGCAGGGAGCATCAGAAATCATAATCATGTGATCAAAGGGACATTACAACAGCCACAGTCTTGCAAATAAAACTGGTCTGAATATCGTGGAAATTTCAATCCCACAGGTAACGAACGGGTCCTGGATTTTTTAGGCATTCTTTAAGCTAGTGGATTTTTAGATCCCTTAATTTCAAAATAGTTGCAGTATAATGCACCATTTGGGCTAACGTGAAGTTCAAACAGATAAACAGTAGTGTAGTGTTTTAGTAGTGTATACAGTAGATGTACTTCCGTAGCTTAGGATAGCAATCAGGGGCATTAACTGACTCATGCCAAAAAGGCTTTGCAAGGTCAGAGTTTCGGTCTCTCACCACGTCAGGGGTTTCATTGACATTGATAGTGACAGCTTGTGTTAGGCTAAGAAAAACACTGTGGGTGTGACTACAACCTGAATGGCTGGCAAGCAAAGAGATTAAAAAGGCAGGGACTACGGGAACAGATGCAGTAAAGAAGAGACAAAGGGTTTTTTTTCCTTTGTTTGTTTAAAAAGATAATGCACTGACAGGGTTGGAAAGCATCTAAGGATGGGGAAAATGGTTCGATTTCTTTCTATTTTTCTATTTCAGAATCTGCAAAATTTCCAATTTGTGCAAGTCTATTAAGTTAATCAGTCATGAGATTTCTTTTAAAATTCGTATTAAACTATAATATATGATTGCAGATAAACGCATCCTCAAAATTTCAACTAAAATGCCATGAAAATGTGCCACCCTTGGGTAAGAACACCCTTGAATTTTTAATTACAGTGATAGGAGGAAACTAGAAACTGCATAATTTTAAGGCCATGACAGGCTTAAAAAAAAATGAACTCTGGTTCACAGATAAACTGAACCCATTCTTGGTTTATCTGCAAGTATAAATGTGCATCTTTGCACACATGCATTTTTGTTGCAAGTTTTGCGTTACTTTTATTTTTCATAATGCATTTTGTGCATTATTTTATGTTTGGATTTTTATGTTTGGATTTTTAACTAGTGTAATTGATTGATTGATTGATTGATTGATTGTTTATGGACCATCAAGTCATTGTCAACTCTGAGCAACCACATCAATAAATTTCCTCAATGAAGATTGGTTCCTAAGCTTTCAGGTCTTCCAACTGTGCATTTATCATTTTGCTACTGGCCATGTTCTTCTCTTTCTTCTACCTTTCCCAGCATTACAACTTTCTTCAGAGAGTTAGATCTTCACATAATGTGTCTGAATTAGGATAATATGAGCCTAATAATTTGTTCCAGAAGAAATCTGGGTATGATCCATTTGTTTGTTTGTTTTCTTGGCTGTCTGTGGTATTCTTAGAAGTCTTCTGTATATTTCCTATTCTGCTTCTTCAAAATTCATTTTAAAATAGCAAATGCATTGCAGTTTTTTAAAGTAAAAAATATATACTTCAAACAATATGTTACAGATTGTTCATAAATTTGAGATTTGATAAATTGACATTCAAGTTTATATGAATATAATTATTCTCTGCCCCAATAGCAATAGCCAGTTAAGTGAATTAAAGGTCCATGGATATCTATTGGTCTGGAAACCCCTCAAATTAGACAGTTCTGTTGCTAACCTAGGTGGAAGGTAAGTTATGAGCTGAAATTTTGGGCCAGACTCATAACTACTCACTGAAAAGAATCAACCAACATAACTGCTTTGTTTCTTAGACTCAAACCCACCCACTCCAAAACCAAGCTTGACATGTGCATTTAGAACAAAGCATGCAATTGGCAATCTGATAATTTCTCAAGCTTCTGTCAATTTCAGGTATTATGGGGCAATATGACTCCCACTACTGCTCACATTCAAGTGTGAGTACTGACACTCAGGGAGATGACATGCATGAAAAGGAAGATCTTAATGAATACATCAAGTCCTGAAGATTTGTCATAATACAAAAGTTAAAATCTCAGGTTAAAAAAAGAAAGCTAAATGGGGCAAGGATATTGAGAAAATGTCTAATGATGACTGGGATGTCTGTAGGGTATATCAAAAAAGTCAAGATGGCAGATGGGTTGGTGCAATAAAATCTCTACTTATAGAGATTTTAACTGTTTATCTCAAACAACACACATAAACAATTGGCGATTTGATTAAACTAATGTGGCAACCAGCCATCATTTTGACATTTTTGACTACATCCCACAGATGACCCTGATGATGACCGAGCACAGTTATGGGCTACAGATTGTTCTCTGGTTCTTGGGAGAAAAAAATGAGCAAAAATGGCATGTTCTTCTAGTATCACAATATTACATTATTATTGGCTTGTCATCCGGATGTTTAGACGGGATTTGGCATTTTTATCCACCTATCAAGTCCTTCCCAAGTTGTTATTATTCTCAAAAATTTATGCGCCTTTGGATCACTAGAGTATTAAACAGGACAAATTGTAAAATAAGTGCCTAAAAAAGAAATGTGAAAAATCTGTCAAGAGCCCACTTAATATGCAAAGTTAAATGAAAGCTGAAGAGTTCCAGGATTAGATAAAGTAGTTTGCAGGGAGCACTGCCTGGAAGGGAGAAATCTGGCAAATTATTAATAACGATGTGGTTTGGCATGGGTTCCATGAAATCTTCTATAAAATAAGGTAAGTGAGGGCAGAAATTCACAGCTGCAGATTGCCCTTTGGCTAGTCAGCACAAAGAAATTTGTAGTAACACACATTTCTTTGCTGGAAGAAATGACTTTGTCTTGGGTGTGGATTTTCATGCTTACTTCAATTCTCTCTTAACAAGTGGCTCCTAGTTAGATAAGAATTTCCCTCTCCAGCTTCCTAGTAACCCCTTTATTTGTACAGCACTGTGCTACTGTTGAAACAGTTGCTTCTTGAGAACAGTAAATAAATAAGAGTTTCTTTAAACATGCACAATGCTAACAGCATTCCTGAGAGAGATACCATTTTCTGAAAGTGCCATGATTCTCCAATTATAACAAACAATCCAGGTCTACTTTCTTTCCCACTTCTTGGCTTAACAACCACCTATTTTCTATGTGCTTCTTCTTCTTATCGGCCATAATTTCCTTCCATGTTATAAATGTTTAGCCTAGCTGTCTCCTTGCCTTCCAAAAAAGTCAAAATAATTTTAGTCTTAATGAAACTTTGGGTAGTGAAGTAAGGATGAAGCATCCTTACTGATCGTCTATTCCTAGTGCCATCTACAATCCTTGAGCTGGTGGAAATGACATTGCCATAATCTTTGCTGCTTCACTTCTGAACCCTATCCTATCTCTATTGCCTCTATTTCACGCACTACAATCAACTAGCTTCTTGCAAAGAAACAAAGCTGGACAGATTTCACATAGGATTGCTTAAATTACATACCATTTTTGACACATGGTAGAAAATGACCAGGAGAGGTTGCCCGCAAAGTGGATGATATCATGTGTTCTTCCCCTCAGGAAATGATCAGCGGGCCTCAAGCAAGCTGGCAATGTGAATCAGCCCTCAGCTCAGCGCATCTAATTTTATGGCTCAACATGTAAAAGTGGCTATAAGTAGTTTATGACATAAATTGTCATCAGTAAATGGTGCTTTCCTATGCTTTTTCAGTCATGTCAGTCTCCATGCTTATGAAAGTGCCCTTACAGCTTACATTTCACTTTGGTGAGAGAGGGAGGCATTGCCAGCAAAATGAAATTACCAGTTATCAGAGACAGAATTGCACTGCAGCCTATTCCTTTATTCATTCATATGCCTGATTGTCTTTGAAGGCGATGAAACACTCAGTTCAAACATCACATTATCATAACCATACCCTTTTTAAAAGAAAATTACAAAAGTTAAGAGCAGCAGAGATTAAAACAAGACATTAAATCATAGCTTCCAGAGAAATTAGAAGTTTAACGCTTTTCCTAGGTTTTCACAAGGTAGGAAAAGACAGTAAGAGTGAATATCAAATTCTGGATGGAGACACTGAAAGGAGCTTCCTTTGATTTGTAGTGGAGTAAAAAAAAATCAAATATTTGATTTCTCTGAGGTTTTTCAGTGAAGGAGAAATTCTGCATTATTTTTTTCAAAGCAGATGTCCTCCAGTATCACTGCTACTGGAAAAAAAAACAACAACAGGAGTAGTTGTTTTCTTAAATCAGTGACAGTATCAGGGACTGTCAGGGACAATGAGATAGATGGCATATAAATTTAATAAATTAAGAGCCGAGGTGGCGCAGTGGTTAGAGTGCAGTACTGCAGGCTAGTTCAGCTGACTGCTAGCTGCAGTTCAGCGGTTCAAATCTCACCGGCTCAAGGTTGACTCAGCCTTCCATCCTTCTGAGGTGGGTAAAATGAGGACCCAGATTGTTGGGGGCAATATGCTGACCCTGTAAACCGCTTAGAGAGGGCTGTAAAGCACTATAAAGCGGTATATAAGTCTAAGTGCTATTGCTATAAAATAGATAAGTCTTCTTTTTGGATTTGATTGAAATGTGGGAAGTCAGGGGAATTGTGGGGAGCTGGAGGAAAGATTACCCAGTAAATGGGAGAGCACTTATATGCTCTCCTTGGCCCAAATTTATAATTTATGTAAATGGAAATTCAGGTCATAGCGCTAAGGGAACTTTGACACAACAATGCTTTAAGATAATTTCTCAGACATGTTCTCTTTTATAAAATTGGATCAGAACTGCTAAACAACAAGAGAATTTTTCTGCTCAACACTAATTTTAATGATTACTGGAATATGATAAAGAATCTTGACTGATCATTGTAATAAATCTAAACCAAACCAAACCCAAATCAGCACTTTTTACATTGTTAGACTTCCACACTTCCTAGCTTCACGGTTGATTTGGACTGGACAATTAAAGAGCAGTCTCAGATAGAAGACTAATCTTTCAAAAGAACAAGATGCAGGCAAGCTACCTATTATTAAAATAGAGAATTTCTTCAGAAGCTTAAGATAAAATATTGAATTTAAAATAAAGTTATTGAAAAACTTCAAGATGCCATGAGATACCTTCATGGAAGTTTGAAATTTGAAGACCTGAATAAACATTGTTATTTGTTTATTTGTTTACTTACTTACTTACTTACTTACTTACTTACTTACTTACTTACTTAAGGTATATGCCACCTATATCATTGTTGAGCGACCATAGGTGATTAGCCTTAATCAGACTTCATACAAACTATGATAGACAAAAAAAAAAAACATCCTGAAAAAAAGTTTTATACGTGGTGATCAGTATTCCCAGAGCCACTTGCAGTTCCCAAACCTAATTTTGTGACTTCTCCCCAGCTCTATTTGAAAGTGGTGGTATAGTTCCCCACTATACCTAAGGCAGGAAAACATTAACAAGATAATGTAAAATTCTTTTTTAAAAAAAACTTCATTCCTCTCCCATAACTGCTAGAATCCCAGAAAATTCTGGTTTCGTCCATGCATTTGAATGGCATTACCTGCTTTATGTTACAGTTCTAGCCACTTTAATTTCATTCTCCCACCCGGAAATACTAGGCTGTGATAACAGTTTTCTAAATAGGATAGAGCAAAAAAAAAAAAAAAAAAAAAAAAGGACGTGCCCGGGAGGTACAAGCCATGGTAGAACTATTGAAGACTGATTTAAGTAGATTTTATGATGAAATCTGATATCTTTCATCTTCTCAACTACTCTTCATAAGAAACTCTGTGTCTGATTTATTTGCTCTGAGATCTCTGGGAGTGTGCTTCTTTCTTCTCAGTTTTCAGATTTGCCCTCTAGATCAGAGGTCTCCAACCTTGGCAACTTTAAGCCTGGAGGACTTCAAATCCCAGAATTCCCCAGCCAGCTGGCTGGGGAATTCTGGGAGTTGAAGTCCTCCAGGCTTAAATTTGCCAAGGTTGGAGACCCCTGCTCTAGATCACGGTCTGATAATATTGTAGAAGTGTTTTACCCCACGAGTGCTTCACTTTGCAAGAGGATAAAGAAAAGAAAGAAGAAAGACATTCAAACCTAGCAATTGCACCATCTAAAAATAAATAAATAAAAGTCAATCCTTCTCATAAAACTTTTAATATATACCTAACATTGAAGCAAAAGGCATCGTTCAGGTTCTGGTCAGTTAGAAAAGGGAGGGAGGGAGTGAGTTGGTTTTTATTTGGCAAGTTTGCAATTGTAAAAATGTCTTAACAAAAGATAATGAGATGATGATGACAGAAGCCCCTAAAATGATGAGAAACCCTATAGTTTATTTCCAAATGTGCCAGCTGCCTGATTGCTAAATTTGGCTGTGGAATAACTCATCCATATCTGACACCAGCAACATGCAAACTTATAGGATTCCATATAGCAAGAGACAGGTTTGACATTTACTTGGCAGCTGGCCTCTCAGCAGAAAGCTTGTCTGAACTTGATATGTGGGACAGAAGAGTTCCTTTGCTTTCATAATTTGGCATCTAATTAAAATCACTAGTCTCGGCAAATCCCTTTGGGGATTTTTTTTTTCCTGGTATTGTTCAAGTATAGGACTCTCTGAGTCATCATGAAAGAAGGATCTGGTATGAAAAGAGAATAAGCTGGGGGCATAGTGAAGGGCCAGAACCATAATATGCAGCAGACTAAGCTCTTTTGCAGTGGGTTGTGGGAAAATTCTCCCTTGAAGGTATGGAAAATTGAGGAGGGAGAAAATTTAGTGATTTTTTAAAGGTTATGTTTAGAAAACATATCCTAGGGAAAATTCTTTCACCAGGTGAGCATAAATAGTGAGATAGAAACAAAGGTTTCCTGAAGAATGCTTCCAGGTATCGGTTTGATTGTATAATTGTCCTGCCTCCTCCATGGAATTTTCCAGGAATCATTGTGTCTTCTTTCTGACTCCTGTATGTTTTTCTTTTTTCTTACCAGAAATATCAGTCCGCTAATGAAAAAAAAATCTCGCATGGTTGTAGGATATCTTTTAATCAGTAGTGTTATGAGATATCCATGTAGATACAGCCAAACTGAATGGAAAACAAAGAATGGCATTAGCCTTTGTAGTTACCTGGTGTGATAAAATCAACCAGCAAATAAATCGGTGCTACAGCACAAACCAAGGACCCATGGCTTACACACAATAAGATCCTGCATGCAAGACCTCTAATCCCATACCTGCTTCATTCTATCGAATGCTAGATAGAGGCAGCTACAGCTGTAGGCGTGACCACTACCATTCATATCAACCAAAGGAGATCCTCATCTTTTGCTGCATTACAAAGCCCAATTCCATATTTTTCCACTGATGCCTACAAGGAAAATTTACTTTAAACAATGTAGTTACGACCACACCTTCATTACTTCTCCTCTTCCCTTTGGCAATGTCTGATTCCTTTACTGATAAACACAGATTGCATCTTTCCATACTTTCCTGGCAACATATCTGGGTGTTACTCTGCATGATATATCACTGCACAAACTTATCCATCCTATATTTAAGATTCAATTGACCCCAATACATGGCCTTCAGTAAGTTCTTGAGAACGTCTTTTTTCCCCTTGGGCCAGAGCACTGGATGAGCGTATCCTCAAATAACTTCCACTGGAATAAATTGTAGTTTGGCATTGATTATCCTGTATTATGGGATTTTGTGAGAGTTTTGGGTGATGGGATATCTATTTTTTATGTTTTTAACTACATGTAAGGCATCCCAAGTGCCTATGTATGAGTTGAGTAGCTATGCAAATCAATTAAATTAATTAAATTAATAAATATTTAAGTTAGAGGTTTGGTGATGAAGAGGTAAATATGCAGAAATAGAAAAGGGTTAGCTATAAAATAAAAGATAGATTACAATATTCTTAGTTCACAGAACAGATCAAAATATCACTTTATAGTGTATTTTTGCAAAAGATTACTTGAGAAATGTATTTTTAAAGAAAAAAATATTTTTTTTCAAATGGCTAGCTACTTTTATAAGTATTTAAGAAAAGTATTAAATATATTTTTTTCAAAAGAAAATGAAATTAAATCCAGAAATGTAACAGAAGTTATAGTTTGTTGGCTATAGTCCCACCTTAGACATGGAAGGCAGCTGACCTTGGTCCAGTGACACCTCACACAGGGTTGTTGTTGTGGGAAAAATTAGAGGAGGAAGGAATATTAGGTATTGAGTTATTTATAAAAATAATAAGGGCATGATAAAAAAATCTAAAGGGAATAGTTACATTATATTGTACTGTGTGTAAGGAAAGAAAAATAGATTAATGCAGAACAGTTTTTGGAGAAACTATACCAGAGGTGGGTTGCTCCCGGTTCGGACCGGTTCTTTAGAACCGGTAGCGGGAATTTCCCGCAGTTCGCCAAACCGGGAGCGATAGCCGGTTGGCCACGCCCATGAACCAGGTCTCTCGGTGGCGCCATAGGCGGCACCATTTTGTTTTTGGCTTCTGCGCACGTGCAGAAGCTGTTTTTTGCTTCTGCGCATGCGCAGAAGTTGGGTTTTTGGCACTGCGCATGCACGCAAAGTGCGCACGCCCACGCAGTGCAGGAGGAAGCGAACCGCTTGCGAGGTAAGTTAGAACCCACCCCTGAACTATACTATTCTACACTCACATTGTTACCAGTGACTTTTATAATAACATTCCTACTTGGAAATGGGTAAATAAGACTGCCTGGTTCCTGTTAGTTTTCTGTGCACAAAAAACTCCTTCTGCTCCATTTCTTAAAGAATGATATATTAACTGAAATTATCCAGCCATGTAAAAAATATGTTTTCTTAAAATATATAATTACTTATCTTTTGGGAAAATGCAGTTTAACGATATATTTTGATCTTTCCTATGAAGGAAGAATATTATAATTGTATAATAAAGGTCTGAGTATGTATTAGTGCTGAAAGGGAGATTGGTTCATTATATGCTTGATATGCAGAGCTAATTCCATAGTAGGAATCCCTAATTCTGAGTATGACATTCTGTGTGTCATCCCAACCCATTTGAAAACATAAGAATCTGCAGGAAATGAAGGGAAAGTTCATGCCAACATGATGTTTTCAAGAGGTCCTCCCAACTTGTACTGGGTGTAGAAAGCATATGGTTGAGGTTAATGGAGCTGAAGGATCATTATGGATTACAACCAAAAATTGCTCTGACCTAAATTTATTGCATCAGCAGCATTTCTGTGGCCATTTCATTTTCTATTTTAAAAAGAGCACCATGGAAATGAGATTTAAAAAATCAACAGCAGGTTCGATATTGCAGGATGTGGTTAAAGGTGCGTCCACAGTCTGAAAAGATTGAGGATTACTGGCCTAATCCTATTAAGATTATTCTACACAGAGATATATATGCACATGCTCAATTTACTACTCATGCTTTTGCACAAGGCAAAACTTCATTTTTCCCAGGCTGTATGCTTTATATGTTGGGACCTGTCTTTTGAGTTATCCTTACATTCCTGTCTTTTTCTTATTGTTGGCATCTCTACCTCAGTATCCGGTGGAAGCTAACCCCCCAGGGATATGCAGGTGCCAGATTAATTATAGGATATGCATCTCAGAAACCCCAAGGGAGATTATCTTGCAGAGACATTGCCCAAATCTTGATTTGGATGGCAAACACCTTGAAGCAGCTTCTTTTCTTGTGCAGTCTAGTCAGGTATGATGGATGATATACTGTACACCACAGAACACACAATTTTTCCATTTGATAACCTAGCAAGTTATTAAGATTGCTTTTCTAAAGATAATATCACAGGCAGCAATAGTGATGGTGGTGGAGAAAGAGTGGGAGATGGAAGTGGATCCTTGCAAATATGTTGATCAGGATTAAATAACACTTGTTATGCCAAATTTACACAATTGGAGCTCTCAAGAGTAACACTGACCAAAAATCCTAGGAGTTGTGGTCCCACTACTTTGGAAGGCATGGAACTGAAGAAGGCAACAGTGAGATTAGATAGATTGATGATGATAAATAGATAGATAGATAGATAGATAGATAGATAGATAGATAGATAGATAGATAGATAGAAGATAGATAGATAGATAGATAGACAGACAGACAGACAGACAGACAGACAGATAGACAGACAGATATGTGATCAAGATTCCCTGATGGCTACAGCTGGATTCAAAACTTAGCAGCTCTCCTCTTCGAAATCAGCAGCTGGATTCAAAAACTTAGCAGTTCTCCTCTTCAAAATCAGCAGCTGAAAGAAAAGTTTGTAGAATCCAACAGACTGATTCTTCCAATTCAACCTAAACACAATATGGTATCAATTTCAATCAAGGGGAATGGTCCATTGCTTCTTAGATCAGCTCTGAACTGTAAACATGGATTCCAGAAATTAATCTTAATTTTAAACCATTCATTGCTTCTTTAGAGTGACTTCTTATTCATTACCCACACACTTATGGTAAAAACGAGGCAATGTATTATCAAAAGGCAATTAAAAAGAGATAAAGAACCAATATATATATATGTAATTAAAATAGAAATACACCTTTATATAATAGAGAAGCTTGTGACCAACTGACCTTTATGCTTGCTCAGTGTATAAATTAAGGAATCCTCCTCATAGCCTTCAAACCATGGTATAAAAAAGCCCCAGTAACTGTTTCTATATGATATGTACTTAGAATATTGCTTTTGGTTGATCCTCAGACCACAGCCGAGGCATCTTAAAGTTATCTTTAGCTTTTACCAGTATTAATGTTGTATTTTTTCATGTCTTCTGTTTTTGACTTTTTTTTGACTGTTAATAAAATAAGCACTATTCATAATCTCCAATGCATTTCAGCAGGATTTGCCCAACTTCTACTGGACACATTTGACTGAAGAAGATACCCCTTATCCCCATCCTTCCATTTCCATGGACATTTTGGCTTATGCGTAGAATAAAGTAGACATCTGGTTTCTGCAAAGGCATCTGGGTATGTTATACCTGATTTCTGAAGACTGAGACTGATCTAAAAGTGAATTTAAAAATGAGAGCCTACAAGAATGATATAGAAAAAGATGCTACACTGGATATACAAAAGAAACTAGTTGGTGTCTTGATAGTTCAAAAGGATATACAAATAACAAACCAAGAGAGTGACTTGGATAATTTTCCTGTATTGGATTTACAAAAGTGGCTTGTTAAAGCTTTGAAGAATTTTGGGAGAAGAAACAAAGAAAAAATGAAAAAGAATTATTTGAAGGAACTAAAGAACAAGGTAGTTAAAAGTAAAAGGAAGAAATGTAAAGTTGATTTGTTTGATTAAGGTTATAATAGATACGTTGTTATCTCTGGTAACTTTTAGTGGACTTTTGCTATTAAGAGCTGAAATGACAAAGTTTTAAGGATTTGTTTATAGTTAAGATGGGATATGGGATATGAGATAAAGAGATCATCTTGTATTTTATGAAGAGGTGAAAACACACTAAAATTGTGTATACTTGTAGAGAAAGGGAATTCTCTCTCTCTCTCTCTCTAGACTCATCATGCCGCTGCAGCCTCTTGGAACAGGACCCTGCAAGCCTTGTTGTGCCATTGCGTGCATGAACAGCAGCACCGCCGCGAGCTTCATCACACAGAACCTCGAACCTCGCACTGCGAGGCTTGTTGTGCCATTGTGCACGTGAGTGGTGGCACTGCCACGAGGTTCGACATACCAGCCAAGCCACGAGCGGCAGGATGCCAGCTGTGCTGGTATGATGAAGCTTGTGGCGGTGCTGCCATGGGCAGGGCTGGGGCTAGCAAGAGTGCGCTGGAATCCAGGCACCCGGAGAGATAGAACTCCCAGCCCTCACTGGATCAGCTGATCTGCAGGCCATGGTTAAGAGACCCATCAGCCATGAGGTGACTGTGCTCGCCACATCCTGCACCTCAAAAAAAAAAAAAAAAGACCTCCCTGAAAATAAGCCCAAGTGCTTATTTTCAAGCCTAAAATAAAATAAGACCCGGTCTTATTTTCGGGGAAACACGGTATACTAATACATACACAGGATTGATGGGATTGTAGACATACACCATGCCATACGTTCAGTGCCCTCAACTGTACAGCTACTTGGAAAGATGTTTGAGAATTGATTATAGTTCTAAGCACAACTGGAAACCTTTGCCTTATAAAGATCTCCAACCATGAGTAAAATAGTAAATATCTTTGGTTGATAAAAGCACACAACTTGGCTTCATTAGGATATTTTGCTACTTATCAAAACTATGGAAATCCTTTAGAGCAGGGCTGTCAAATTTTCAGCCTGCAGGCTGGATGAGTCACGCGCTGGCCACAGCCACGCCCGGTTTAGCGAAGGGATAGCATCAGAGCATGTTAATATAAGGCAACTGGCAGTTGGAACAGAGTTCTTTTCAGGTGGGGAGGGGGAGTAGTATATTCTTATTTTTTCCTTATTTTCTATTTTATACATTTTCTACATTTTCTAATTTTTCTTTTTATTTCTTTATTTTCTTTAGTTTGTATTTTTGTTGTTTTTGTTTTTTGTTTTAATAAAATTACATTAGAATAGAATAGAATAGAATAGAATAGAATAGAATAGAA
>QLTV01001993.1:44146-75638 GCA_003457575.1 Thermophis baileyi
TTTTTCCTGAAACCAAATTGCTTATTAGAGAGTAGGTTGTTTGTCTCTAAGGGGAGGGTGATGGATTGGTTTATGATGGATTCCATGACTTTACAGGTGATGCAGCAAAGGGAGATTGGTCTGTAATTCTCAACAAGGCTGGGGTCTCCTTTTTTGAAGATAGGTATGACTGTTGCTAATGACCATAGGTCAGGCAAGGAGCTCTTTCTAAAAGATACTTCATAGATGGTGCTTAGAGGTTCAGCTATGGCAGAGGAGAGCTTTTTTAGAAAGTAGGCACATATTCCATCAGGACCAATAGATAGAGATGGCTTTAGTTTGTGTAGTGCCCTTTTGATGGTATCTTCAGTAAAATCAATGTGGATTAGATCATTGCAATTGGTTGAGGTACGACTAGGAAATGAGGGGGAGATGCCATTGCTGTTGACAAAGACTGAACTGAAAAAAGTGTTGAAGAGATTAGCCTTAACGGCATCATCGTTACAATCTTCACCATTTTGCCCTTTTAGAGGTGGGATGGTCTTTGAGTCCTTAAGTTTGGCATTTACAAAATTATAGAAGGATAAATCTTTTAATAAAAAATATACTAAAAAAGAGAGAGGAAGGAAGAAGGAAGGAAGAGAGGAAGTGCAAGTGGGAGGGAAATTGGAGAGGGAGAAGAAGGGAAAGGGGAGAGGGGAGGGGAGGGGAGGGGAGGGGAAGGGAAGGGAAGAGAAGAGAAGAGAAGAGAAGAGAAGAGAAGAGAAGAGAAGAGAAGAGAAGAGAAGAGAAGAGAAGAGAAGAGAAGAGAAGAGAAAAGAGAAGAGACACACACAGAGAGAGAGAGAGAGAGAGAGAGAGAGGACATGAGAGAAAGATAGACAGGGGGGAGGGAAAGAGAAAGAAAGACAAGAGACACAGAGAGAGGCAGAGGTAGGTAGGTAGGTAGGTACGTAGATAGATAGATAGATAGATAGATAGATAGATAGATAGATAGATAGATAGATAGATAGATAGATAGATAGATAGATAGATAGATAGATAGATAGATAGATAGATAGATAGATAGATAGATAGATAGATGTTGTTGATTGTAAGCTCCTTGGGGCTGAGAAGAATTGCTGCAAAACCGAGTTTCCTGAAGTGGACCACTGGACTCCTAAATAACTTTTAAAAAGTTTGAGGACTCCTGGCTTAGGGCCTGGATGACCTCTATTTCCAATTGTTTCTGCCTGCCTGGTACATTCCAACAGAGTGGATTCATTCCAGATCCCTTCTATAAACATAGTCATCTTGTGGGGCCGAGGAAGTGTGCCTTCTCTCTCGTGTCCCTGCCCCCTCCCCAAGATTTGGATGGGTTCTGAAAAGCTCTGAAGACCTGACTTTGGTGTCAGGCCTGGGATTAATGTGTTTATGGGGCCCCTGGTGTGGTTTATTATTATTAGGATTGCTTTGGACCAGATTTGTCATGTGTTTTATACTTTCAAATGTTTTTATTCTTTTTTTGTTTTGTTTTTTTGTAAATGGAGTTTTCTGAAATGGACCATTAGACTAGTAAACAACTTACAAAATGATCTAGTAAAAAGAAAAGTCAAACAAAAGCAAATAAAACACCCCCAGGAGGAAAACAAATTAGAGTTTAATTTGTGTGTATTATTTAATGGACTGCTAACTTGGCAAAATGGACTGCCCACCCAGCCACACCATCCAGTCACATGACCACCTAGCCACACCCATCCAGCCAGTCCAGCCCCCCAACAGTCTGAGGTACCGTGAAGTGACCCCCTGTTCAAAAAGTTTGAGGACCCCTGGTATAAGTAGTCCTCAAGTTACAACCATTTGTTTAGTGACTTTCTGAAGTTACAGCAGCACTGAAGAAAGTAACTTACAACCAGTCCTCATACTTATGACCATTATAGCAGGGGTGTCAAACTAGATTTCATTGAGGACCGTATCAGGGTTGTGTTTGACCTCAGGGGGGCGTGGCCATGGGGGCATGGCTCATCACTCATGTTGGGGGCGTCTGTGGGGGCCTGAGCAAAAAATGGGCTTCCGAGCTCTGAGACGGCCTCCTGCAACCCTCTGCCAGCAGAAACAGAGTTTGGGATGGCCACTCACAGCCCTCCAGAGCTCTGTTTTCGCTGGCAGAGGCCCCATGGGCCGGTCCTTCGCTGTTTCCAGGCTGGCCCCACGGGCCAGATCTAAGCACCCCATGGGCTGGATCCAGCCCCCAGACCTTGAGTTTGACACCCCTGCATTATAGTATTCCCCATGGTCAAAATTCGGGCCCTTGGCAACTGACATGTATTTTTGATGATTGCATTTCCCATGGCCATGTGACTGCCATTTGCAACCTTCTCACTTGTCTCCCAACAAGAAAAGTTGATGGAGAAAGCTGGATTTGCTTAACAATTGCATGATTAACTTAATAATTGCAGTGATTCACTTAATAACAGTGGCAAAAAAAGGTCACAAAATTGGGTATGACAACAATTTCTTGCTTAGCAATGGAAATTCTGGTTCCAACTGTGGTCATAAGTCAAGGACTGCCTGCAGTCCACAATTGTCATGATATACATTTGGCCCTTTCATTACTTCAATTCTGGGAATTATTCTGAGTTTATTAATGAACAGTTTTTTCATATTTTATATTCCTATTGATTTAAAAACAATGTGGTGTTTCAGTGCCCTTCACATGCAGGTCTCATCCAGTGGGAGGGAGGGAGCTTAACTTGACAACGTCGTCTTAGTGGCCTCCTAACCCTTTGGAACTCATACCTCCTGAGAAAAAGCACACTCCTAACCTCCAGGCTACCAAGAAAGTTTTGAGAACTTTCCTTTTTACATGCAGAGTGTCTGCTGCTAAAGCTGCCTTGGTTAAGTAAGATCAGTGTTTCTCAACTTGACAACTTTAAGTTGTGTGGATTTTAACTCCTAGAACTCCCAGCATGATGACTGGGTATTTCTGGAAGTAGAAGTCCACCCAGCTTAAAGTTGCCAAGATTGAGAAACAGTAGGTTAGATCAGTTGATTGGTATTATGAATTATTATTAGCGTCACTGTAAACCACTTCAAATCAATCACTTTTGAGTAGCTTAATGGGAAGTGCAGGTTGACCCAGGAAGGAATGGCTGCTGAGTCATCACAGGCTTTGAGAGCAGGACATGTATAGTTTCTAGGATAGCACTTGCATGTATATATCTTACTAGAAAATAAATTCAATTTCTCTCCACCAGATATTTTACTCTGGCAGTAGAGTGATTATCCGCTTTCTCTTTTGTACAAGGCAAGGGGAACAATGCACATGGTTGTTTTTTTCAGGTCATGGAAAATGTAGATTAACATTACATATACTGGAAAACCTTTATTATAAGACACAACCTTCCCTATGCAGATAATCATTGTTTAGTGACCACAATAGGGACTGGCAACTTGGTCATTAAGCGAAGTAGTAGCTAAGTTAAACCATGACTAGGCTTATGATCTTACTTCAGCTTTCCTTTGTGTTATAGACAAGCAAAGGTTGTAAATGCAAGGATTGTCCCAAAGTAATTTTTTTTATCACCATCATAACTGCAACAATCGCTAAACAAGGCTAAACAAGAACTCCATGAGCAGGTTCATCCAAAAGTGTCAGACTACAAGCCCCATCATTCAGAGCCATTCACAGCAATTGGAGATCAGGTACATTCTTTTACACATGAGTGTTGGGAGATAGTGCATTCAAATCATAGGATGATATATCTTTAAAAACACAGCAGGCCAGAAGGTTTGCAGTGATCAAGGCACCTTGCCCATCTTGGGGCTTTTGGTGTATGGAGAATCCCATTTTTAAAATGCCAAAACCAAAATGGATGTTGGCTACTGAACAGCCTCACCCTAGATTCCCACTTTTTCCACAATATTGTACAAACAAGCGTGATAGAAAATCTTTGGCTTGAATTCCACCATTAAGGTGCAACACGGGAGAAATCACACAGGTTGGCTATGCATGAAAGTACTCATCCATGTGAGAAAATACCCTCAAGAATTTCCTGTTTTCCATGCAGAAAAGAAGCACTTGTATGCTAGTGTTTCCCTCCCCAGCTAAAATACTCTTTTGAGATATTAAGGATTTACACATTTATACATTTGAGAACTTATACATATGATTAGAGTCAGCTTTTTACCTTCTTCTTTCAAAGAAATCTGTTTTTATAGCAATTGGGAGCAACTGAGATATTCTGGGTATATGTTCACAGCCCTTTAATAAGCAGCTGAATCTTGCAGGGGTGGGGTGGGGGCATGAATTCTTGTCTCAGTTTCACTGCAATATCTTACCTGCTTCAACTGCTGGATTTCTGCTCCAAGTTGTTTCCCTCCCCCCACCCCTTTCACAAAAGAACCAGTGTGTGTCAGGGCAGGTATGTGTGCTCAAGGTTTTAGCTGAGGCTTAAGTAAATGATCACCTAGCATTTATCAATGTCTTGCTTTTGAGCAGAAAGCCACCTACTGTGAATCACAACTTTTGTTCTAAAAAGAAGGAGGGGGGGACACATTGTTAGACAAGGGGAGGGGAGGAAAATATTTCTAAGCAAATATTTGGAAAAGAAACAGCCCATTTCTTTCTGACTGACCAATGAGAAGAATCTGTATGCTGGCAAAGGGTTTGGTCCATTCCAGAGGGCTCACATATCAGCAGGTTGGATGGACAACTCCCACAACAGTACAGAATAAAAGAGACAGGGAGAGGGGAGAACTGCTCATATTGTCTCCAGAGCACAAAGTGTGTCACTTGATTGCCAAGAGCTGGTCTGAGATATCCCTTCATCATGAACACCTACAGCTTTAGGCAATCTTCTTCTGCCATTGGTGGTGGAGGTTTTGGTGGTTCTTCCTCCTTCAGAACGCCAAGCATCCATGGGGGATCTGGTGGCTATGGCATCTCTGTCTCTTCTGCTAGATTAGGCTCTCCTGGGTTTGGAGGAGGCCTAGGTAGTGGCTATGGTGGTGGAAGTTTTAGCTATGGGAGTGGCTGCTTTGGTGGAGCTGGTGGGGCCGGAGGGAACCTAAATGTCAGTGATGGCCTCCTTTCGGGAAATGAAAAGATAACCATGCAGAATTTGAATGACCGCCTGGCAAACTATCTGGACAAAGTGCGTGCCCTGGAGGAGGCAAATACTGAGCTAGAGGTTAAAATTCGAGAGTGGTACCAGAAGCAGGGACCGACTGCGACCCGTGATTACAGCCCATATTACAAGATCATTGAAGACCTCCGGGACAAGGTAGGACTTCGGATTTGAGAAATTGAATCCTGAGGGATTTATTCACATTTCAGCCTCTTGTGAAAGGTTTTTCAATTGTGATATGTGGGCTCGAGCAATAACACCCAGTGACTAGTATCACAGATCATGCTATACTATAAAAAGGTTTCTTTGTCACTGGATTAATATATTATGCAATTTTTGCTTTGTACATCATGGATTATGGCTTTACACGTTGTGCAACTCTGCCAGTTGTAGGTGATACATAAGGAACCATGACTTAGCACAAAGTGTAAACTTAGTCCGTTCTATGTTTGAAAATTTCCTCATATTTCTGAAATTCCTAAAATGGCAAATGGCCCTGCAGAGAAAACTAAATTGCAGCTTCCAACATACCCGACCATTAACCATGTTGATTGGGAATTAGAGATCAGCAACTAAGAGATTCCCCTTAAGTTCATCTCCTGCACTTTTTTCTGGCTTGCAGTGTGAACATGGTGAGATAGGCAATTGTTTAAACACTGCTCTGCATTTGCTTAAAAACACAAAAGTATTATTACAAAGAGGAAAGTCTTGTATGGCATGGTGGCATTAATATGACAAACCCAAATTCCAGTACCTCTCTGAAAAGAGCTGATCAATTAATTTTAATAAATCCCTAATATTCACTGTTCTCATTTGTGAAGACAGTGTAACAGCAATTTAGCTTGAATCATTGGACACGGTTGGCAAAAACATTTTGCTTACTGTTCATTACAAAGCATCAACGTCAGCCAGGAAGCATTCAAGTTCCTCTACTTCATTTTTATTATACAGTTAGTCCTTGACTTCCAAGCACAACTGGGACTAGAATTTTAATCACAAATCAGTGCAAGTCAAGTCCACACATGACCAGACCTAATTTTATGTCCATTTTTAGAGTGGTTGTAAAGTAAATCTAGCTTCCTCAATGAATGCTTTTTTAAAAGGTTGCCAATCACAATCACATGAGCACAAGATGCTGCAATCAGTTGTAAACGTGAGCTGGTTGCCAAGCACCAGAATTGTGGTCATGTGACCATGGAGGTGGTGCAATGCTCATAAGTGCAAATATAATACATAAAGCACTTTTTCCAAAGCTGTTTTAACTTTGAACCATGATTAAATGAACAGTTTGAGATCAAGGATTGCCTGTATTTAAGAATTACTGTCCATTTTGCCAAACTGTAGACAAAGAGTGCTGTGTGTGCACAGCATAATTCTGGTATAGTTCACCTTAAAGAAACTGAATAAAGGTAATGGAATTATAAATATTAGACAGGAATCAAAATCAGATTTTTATAGCATAGACAATAGTTTAGCTGCATCTGTGTCAGTCAGATGTCATCTGGAGCAATGTTTGATCAATTGATTTATCAAATAATGCTTAGTAATTAATTAAACAATATGCCTAAGGCAGATATATCTCCTGTAGCTACAAGATCTTACATTTCCAAATTTATATCCATGTGCTGTTGAGAATTAAGGTATCTCTTGATTCTTGAGTTAGCACCTCTTTTCGGCTATTAGCACCACCCTCATGTTAGCCAAATGCTGGACTACTGCATTTTCTAAGCTGTTCATATTAGCATATTAATTTATTTTTCTCACTATTGCTGCAGATAAAATCATCATTATATACTCTTTAAATACTGTAATGCTTGTATGCCGAGAAGATGGACTGAAATGCATTCCTCAGCAAATCTGTTGATATTTGCATGTCACCTTGTGTACATTGGGTTGCACCAGATCAATGGGTTATAAATTAGTCATAATTTACATTATTCCCATTAATTTCACCAGCTCTATTTTAAAAGTGTTTCAATTTGGAGCCCGTGCATCCTAGATTATTTCTTATATTTATCTGCAGCCATGGACCATCTCATATGCTGCCCCATTTTATCTCAAAATTGTGCATTTCTATCAGTTCAAGGCTACACCAAATTTTAAGCATATGACATCTCTCAATAGCAACTTGTCCAATAGTTTGACCCAAAAATTCCATCCTTCCTTTCCCCATACATAGTACTAACTTGCTGTAGTTTGCTGTCTCCAGGAAATAGAAATGCCATACATTTTGTTTTACAGAGGATATAATTGTATTTGAAGGGGCTAAGAAAGTATCCTGTTTGAAAAATTGTCCAAGGACAATGCTTTATTTGAAGGATATTGCTTATAGAGGTCCACTTTAAACGTTAAAAGAAAATCTGTGAAGAGAAAAAAAGAGGCTAATGACTGTGATCATCTATTCTAGACAATGGAAAGCAGGGGTATCCAGAGGAGGAGAGTCAAAAAAGTCAAGATGATTCTTTTGATCATATGAGGACCTCTTAATTTTAGTTGACTCTCCTTTAGGATGTCCTGGCAGGAAGTGCATCTGATCTTAATCTTCTCCATTTCAGCAAGATATCTCCTATGTCTATTTAAATAATACGAATTATTATTAAATGGGTATCTCTATTTGTTCAATGTGTTTGTTTGCTATGTATTAGTTTTTTCTGTTCTGCAATGATGCATAAAGCCTCCATCCTTGAAGACAGAGTGCAAACATTCTCCTTTGGAACCTTTTGAGATAAAGATCTCTGAAGCTCCTTCCTTCATTGTCTTAATATTCCTAAAGGCCACCTATATATCTTGAATTGGAATCTGAGTAGAGACCTTCCATTCAGCAATTCAATTAACCCACAAAGCTTTGGCTTTGTTTCTGCTATTTGTTAAAGAGGAAAAAGAAGACAAGAAACCAGTAATTAAGTAAACCCTTTTTCTATACAATCATACACTTTTCTATACATACATACAATCAAAGTTTATTTTGTGACAGCAGAATCACTAAACCTCCAGTTTGTTTGGACAGGAAACACATACACACCCTAAAAGTACAGAGAGTAAAAGAAAAACAAACGTTTATTATAAAGAAATCAATACAGCCTAGCAGTTAATGATTACCAACTTGTAAGTTGGCTGTTAGTTTTAAAGAATCTGACAGGTTGAAGCTGAGCCACAAAGGAAGTTAAATGTGAATGTTTGACATTGATTATGGTACAGTAGTTAAGGTGCTGGAGTAGGATCAGAGACTCGGTTCCAAGGTGACAGTTGGGCCCCAAGAACCAAGAAAGACATGTGAAATTATTTCTGAACAGTTTCCTTTATTGTTCCCCACTTATAGACAGAAATCTTGCCAAACTAAAGTGACTATTTCCATTACTATAGATATACTCTGAGAATTGCTAGGGAAGAGCCTTCTTCACTGTCTTTCTCTTAATCAAACTATCTAAGCTTCTCTCTGCCTCTTTGTCATCTGGAATGCAATTTCTCTTTCCTGGAATCCAGGCTACATTCCACCACAGTGACCTTGGGTCAGTCACACTCTCTCAGCAAAAACAATAAAATGGAGGTCCCCATGTAAACTTGGACTCTTGGGGAAAAGGTGGGCTTAGAAAGCCAAGAAATGTATTTTTTAAAAAAACACATATCTGATAAAGCACTACGTCTTTGGCTGGATGATTTTCTTAATCCTATACCTGCTGCTACTTGAAGTTAACCACATGAGATGGGCTTTAAGATGTAGCCAGTAATTTCAAAATAGAAGCTCTTTTTATCACTTTTATTTATTTTAATGTTTGTTATGCTGAATTTACATTGTAGCTTTTGTAAAAGTCTCATTGCAAGGAGAAAGTGATAAACATATCTTTATGCCAACAGTCTACAATGTTCTGACGAAAGTATACATTGAATTTTTCAGGTGAATCAATTTGTTATCTGCATAGTCCAATCAAACTAGTAAATAGCTGATTTATAGAACTGGTAGAGCTTATATAGTCTAATGGATAATGTAAACTGTATACCATGACTATATTATGGCAAAAAGAGCCATATTTAGTCATGAAATATGTCCTTAGAAATAAAGGAATTTAAAGAATTTTAGTCCCATTGATTTAATCAACAGTCAATTGAATCTTTTGGGGGGCCAATGTTCTTTCAGGTAAACAACTGAAAATACAACATGGATGTCTAGTGGGTCAATTTAGAGAAGAGGTCAGTTTACTCCAAGAAGCCTAAAGACACACATACACACCCAATCAACTGCCTGTGTGTGGAGCCCAAAGTAGTTTTTTAAAAAAGATATGCTATGACCAAAAGCAACTCACTCCAATTGTGTGTTATTTCTTGTCTTGCAGATCCTGGTTGCAACAATTGAAAATAACAAAATGATCCTGCAGATTGATAATGCCAGGTTGGCTGCTGATGACTTTAAAACCAAGTAAGTAAATCTTTCATGGGCAATAGCAATAGAATTTTATTACAGTCATAGACCAGAGACCAGAACAAATAAAAACACTCAAAAATGTAAAATTAAAAATTCTAGAATAAAATAATAAATAACAGATAAAATCTATGATAAAATCCAGTCTACATGGTGTAACTATACTAAAATCACAATCCATAAACTGTGTGGCCTGTAGTCAGTTTATTATTAAAAGGGAAAGGAATAAGCAGTGCAAAGGATTTGCCACATTTGTTGTATAAAATAGCTATGGTGGGTTTGACATGTGTTTCCGATGAATCCCCAGTGCTGCTGCGCAGAATCTACTTTCATGGGCCAGAAAATGGGGGGAAATGTATATTTGCCATTTGCAAATTATGGAAGGGAATAGGAGAAGGAATCTAAAAAGGATCTATTCATGAGTGATCTCTTACTTAGCATTGTTACCTATTACAAAAGAAGTGATCACATAAATAGCATAATATCAGTCTTCTGTATCCAGATATCTTTATCCCCTCCTTGTCAAACAGTCTAACATTGTAAACATCTCTATATTAGGAAATGGATTGACAAAATTAAACAGAATCCATGACATTTTAAACTATGCCTAAGAAAAGTGAGGTATTTCTTTCTTTAACCAGGTTTGAGACTGAGCAAGCCCTGCGCATGAGTGTGGAAGCTGATATTAATGGCTTACGCCGAGTGTTGGATGAGCTGACCTTGGCTAGAACTGACCTGGAGATGCAAATTGAAAGCTTGAAAGAAGAACTGGCTTATCTCAAGAAGAACCATGAGGAGGTAAAGAGAGAGCCAAGTGTTCCCTGGGTTGGAAACTCATTTTGTTATGATTAAAATAAAACCAAAGAACGGGATTGAAGTTATATGTAACTAACTTAAATTCTATGAACATCACTCAGTCTTCTTAAGATATCACTAAAAAGCATTACACAGTCTCTATTCTATGTCCAAAAGTTAACTGCAACAGGGGCTGAATCTTCAGCATTGTCAATAAGATAACGTGCTGCACTAAATCTAAGGTCAGCAGAAAGTCTTAGCTTTATCTATCAATAGCAATAGCACTTAAACTTCACAGTGCTTTACAGCCCTCTCTAAGCGGTTTACAGAGCCAGCATATTGGCCCCACAATCTGGACCCTCATTTTACCGACCTTGGAAGGATGGAAGGCCAAGTCGGTGAGACTCGAACTGCTGAACTGATGGCAGTTAGCCTGCAATTCTGCATTCTAACCGCTGCGCCACCACAGCTGTACCTTTCTAGCATCTTGTATCTTGTATAACGATTGAGTGGTTCCTACAGGATTCTATCAACTGTTCAAAATAAAATCATTCTAATTCTAGAATTCTAGTCTAATACTAAAGTACTTTCTAAATTTAACTGTTAGGATTGCTGCTAATAAATGGCTATGATGTTATAAATGGTGAGAGGAGATGTTAAGCTTTCCAGTCTTTTCCTCCTTTTTGGTCATAAAAAAATTAAAAACAAAAAAACAAAGGATGGAGAGAGAGTAAAGCAGCTTTTGAAGACAGGAAAGGTCCAGTGAGAAAGAATAATAATTTTTCAGAGGCCCTGAATTCTTTGAATGTTTTTAATTAAAAAAAAACCCCTCAAATCATGTCTGAATTAATCCTAGCTGACCTGTGGATAGCTCACCTATATCTATAAATGCAGGGGGGGGGAGTTAGTGCTACTATGCAAATAGATCCTCAATTAATGTTTGGGCCTTTTTTCCCTCTCATTTTAAAGGAAGTGAGTGCTCTCTCTGGCCAAGTGGGTGGCCAAGTGAGTGTGGAAGTTGATTCTGCCCCAGGCATTGACCTCACCAAGATCCTGGCAGACATGAGAGACCAGTATGAGCTGTTGGCTGACAAGAACCGAAGGGATGCGGAGGCATGGTTTACAAGCAAGGTGAGCTAGGAAAATGGGGAGAGAATGAAATGGGACAGGGGGAATCCTTCAAGAAAACAATTCGGGAAGAGACAACCGGGCTGGTATGGTTCTTCAAATCATGATCTGACTTATAAATGTCACCTTCCCTTTAAAAATATATAGACTGAAGAACTGACCAAAGAGGTTGCCATCAATACTGAACAGCTGCAGACCAGCAAGACGGAAATTACTGACTTGAGACGGACTCTCCAAGGTTTGGAGATAGAGCTGCAATCCCAGCTTAGCATGGTACGTGGATCAGTGGGAGTGAATGAATGTCTGAATCCTGAAATAAGTAACTTAATTTGATCCCTTGAGCAATCCATGTATATGTATATGTGTACACACACACACACACACACATATGGAGTGCGGAGAGGTATTAACTAAACATTCAGAGGTTTAATTTTTGTTATCTCCAATAGATCTGAAGAGGCGTTACTGGTCAAATATTTAATTCACCACTCTATTAAGCTATTATTTAAGCACAGCATACTGAATAAAACAGAGTAAGTTGGATCTATAACACACTAAACTGTAAATATGATATTCAAATGACAGGAGCTGATATCAATATGCTACACAATAAATTTTTAAAAACTGCATTAAGGCTGAAAATATGCGTGAACCCAGAAAGTGTTGACAGTATTGAACAAGAAAAAGTACACTTTATAAAGCAGCTTCAAGCAACAAACAAGCAGTTTGTTTGTTTTTCATCAATGTTAGGCAGCCTAGCTACACCAGGGTCCAGGAAATAGTATCAACGACATAGCAAACAAGTGAAAAAAGAGCTAGTAATTGTGAGATATGAAATAGCTAGTAAATAATTAAATGTTCAAATCAATCTCACCAATGCTTCTGAAAAATGCCGTGTCAGGTTTCAGCAGTCCTCTATTGGACTTCTGCTGCTCAGTGCAAGTTAACCAAATATAACCGTTACTCCTTTACACCTAATTTCTCTTCCTTAAGCTTAGCTTGCCCCAGTTTTCAAAACAATGTTTGACATTTCTTTCAAACTGATGCCACAGATTTTTTTTTTCAGAAAGCACTGAATTTTTCTTCTCACCAATGCCTTCTTCTTCCTCTCAGAAATCTGCCCTGGAAGGCACCTTAGGAGACACAGAAGCTCGCTATGGCTCCCAGCTCTGCCAAATCCAAAGCCTGATCAGCAACATAGAAGCCCAGCTGGTTGAGGTCCGCAGTGACATGGAGAGACAGAACAACGACTATAGGATGTTGATGGACATCAAAACCCGTCTGGAGCAAGAGATTGAGACTTATCGCCAGCTCTTGGATGGCCAGGACTTCAAGTAAGTTGCTTCTAAATACAAACATGTTACTATTGGTAGCTTTAAGCATCTTCATTTTAGAATTGTTGTATCATGTCTATATACCATATACGCTGTTTTGCATCTGTATAGTTAGCTGCCTTGTGCCTTGAGCAAAATGAATTGCTGATCAATATTTTGTCAAAATAATGAGGCTGGAAAATAGTGCTGTCCTTATTATTTGCAAACAAATTAAGGAAAGGGACCTGTAAATACCCTGGCTTTGTTTCTCTTCCCATCAAACATCACCAAGCATAGGAGAACAATGACCAAGCACTCTCCTTAATAGAGGGTGAAGCAGGATAGGGTCAGTTTATAACATTTTTCTCAATTTGGGCAACTTTAAGTTGTGTGGGCTTCAACTCTCAGAATTCTCCAGTGAGTCATGAGAATCATTGCTTTGGAAGGATGCATGGAATGGTGGTTTAACTCTAGTCAAGTTGCTCAATCTATATGTTGCAGTCAATGGGGATAAGAGTGGGGCAAGATTAATTGTATGCGAAGAATACTGATTCTGAAAGCCTTTTCTTTGTGTTTGCTTCCTGTCACTCAGGCTAATTCTGAACAGGGTTTATTTGTTTATTTGTTCATTTTTAAAAAGCTTTAAGTTGTTTAAGCCTTTAGTACTTAAATTGATAAAGATTACAAATTCTCTTCAACTTGCTTTTGAAAAACAGCCCCAGTCTGCTGGGTTATTGTTTTGTTCATTTGTCTGTTGTGATTTTGTGTGTAAGTATTCTTTCTTTCTCTTTTTTTCTCTCTACAGCTTTTCAGGTAATGCCTCAGGAATGTATGGTAAGGTTTTGTTATTTTGAGGGAGGGAAAGTTTGGAAAGCAATTTTTAATATAATTTGCCAGATGTGGGCTGGATGGTACATGATGGACAGCCATTTTGCTAAAGGTAATCAAATTCAGATCCGGCCTATGCCTAGGAAGAAGACTGTTACTTGTGAATTCTCCTTCAGACAATGTTGAGTTCCATGATAGAAGAAAATCAGGAGTGATGGATTATGTTACAAAATATACTACTTGTCATATCTTGCTCTTTAAAATCCTGATACTGTAAATTGAGACTGAATTTTCACTAGAATGTGACAGATTTATGGGGGACTTTTCTTAGACTAACTAACTAAGTAACTAGTAGTTGTTATTTGTCAATATCTCCATCTCCCTTGACTTACTCCTACTCCACATTTACTCCTTACTTGCCATCATCCACTTCTTTTTCATTGTCAACTATATCTGCCTATATATTTGATAATGCCTAAAATATCTTATACATCCTTCAAACAGAGACTACTGCTATGGCCTCACAGTATAAATGGGCAATCTGTTGCTTTCCAAATGTTTTGGATTTCACTTTCTATCAGTTTAAGCCTGATGGTTAATGTCAAGGGACAAGGGACCTTGTGGTCTATCAAGATACTTATCATTTCCTATACTGCTACTATCATTTTAACTTTCAAGGGAATGTCTGCCAAAAGAGATGATCTAGATTCTAGAAAGATATTTTTCAAACTTGCCAACTTTCAAACTTGTAGACTTTAATTCCCAGAATTTTCAATCCAGTGCCTGGGAAATTTTGGCATACATCTGAAAGTTGCCAAGTTTGAAAAAACTTGATTCTAGAAACTAGGCATTTACAAGATAAATTAAATCATATTCCCATCTGGGGTCAGTTCCAATGCCATTTCTGTCTTTTCTATTGAAAAGCAATAATCATAAATGCAATAAAATAGTAAAATGCAGTAAAAGCACAAGTTCCATTAAGAGTCCATGCAAGTTGGCCAGAACCAGAGATAAGTGACAGATATCTTGCAGTTCCCTCGTTACAGTGGCATAAAGGCAGACTTATTTACAGAAAGGCTAGGAAGTATCATGATTCATGAGATGTTGCCTGTTCACTGGTCATTCCAGGACATGCCTCAGAACAGAAACAGCTTCTGAGAGATGCCTCAGTAAATAATGTTCTTTCCTTCAAGTACAATGGCTTTCTTAACATATAATTTGAGTCTAATAAATCTTCATTTCTTCCTTGTTTTGCTATAGACAAAGCAGTTACTGGTAAGAAGCCTTGAAGAACACCCCCCTACGTTATGAACAAATACTCAATACACAGATTTCAGTGGGTAGCTCTACCATCACCAAGAGATGGAAATTTAGTATTTCACACAGCTGTAGTTCCTTAAGCACTTATACTTGGTGGCTGGAGATCATGTAACAATTTGACTTAGTTGTTCCTGCTTTTGCTTTTCTTTGTGGGATTTCTGTCTAATAAAGTTCTTTTGGGTCTTGCAAATTCTAAATGGAGACTTATTTCTAGCAATAAACCTGGCTTTTAAATACAGCAAGCACTGATTGCAGCTGAAATTTTCACTACCGTGTTTCCCCGAAAATAAGACCCTGTCTTATATTTTTTTGAACCCTGAAATAAGTGCTTGGCCTTATTGCCATGCACTCAAAAGCCCGATTGGGCTTATTATCAGGGGATGTCTTATTTTGGGGGAAACAGGGTACTAGAAACATATGGGTATATCACAAATTTAGTACATCTTTAAAACTCTTCGATTGTATGCAGCCTGAGGAGTGGGTTGGGGAGGGAGAGTGTAGCTGGATGGATTCTTCATGCACCATGTAAAACCTCAGCTTTCCTAACCCAATCTCATCCAGTTTTTGTATTATGATCCTCATCAATCCCGGCCGACATGATCCATGTTATTAGATGAGCATTTTGAGTAGAAAACACTCTATATTCCCATACAAACCTATACACATAAATGCACACCGGACTTTTCACTTCTGTGCATATAACTTCAGGGGGGGGGGATCAATGTCTGATGTTCATCTACTGAATCAGCTCACCCTTTCTGAATCAGAAAGGGAATTCAATGGTAGGCACTATTAGTCCTGCAAGGTAGTCCAAACAAGAGGCAGAAACAGGAATACTAGTTCTACTTTTATTGTAAGATTACATTAACAGAATCTTGCACGACAGAAAGTATTTCTCCCTTCCTTTTATTCTCAGGAAAACTATGAAAGGTCCTGTTCTGACCCAGCTCCCCAAACACGACAAACCCTCTGTAGTTGAAGCAATGATTCCTTTATTAGGAGCACCAGCAGCCCTGGCAAAAAGTTTATCTTTCACCTCAGGCTAACAAGTCTGTCCGGCAGGGGAGATGTATAGTTGTCTGTCACATCTATTCATCTCCGCCCCCTGCCCTTTATCCCCATAGCTAGGGTGGGGCTTCACTAGCAGCGGTGGCTCTTCCTTCCCAAGGATTGACCCATGGATTTCCACTGCTCTCCTCTCCTCTGCCTTCAGCGCATCCGCACATCAGGCACTGGACCCAGCTGTTACTCCTCTTCCTCATCAGGCACCTCTAGACCTGGGGGCTGTTGACTCTCCATCTGAGGGCTAACAGGCAGCCCAGGCTCCGCCTCTGTCTCTCTCTCTCTGCCAGCTCCATTCTCTTTTTCCCCTTGGAGCTCTCGGGTTGCCTTGATGCTGACCCTGACTCCCACGCCTCCTCCTCCTCTGATTCGGCTGCTGGAAGGTTAGGCCACAACAGGTCCCTTTTTAAAAATGCCATGCCATCTCCTCTCCCAGAAGCTGAGACATCTTTTATATGCTGGTTATTTAGTTTGCAGCTCTCCCAAGGTCATTCCTATATACATCATTACAAACACACAAGAGGGGAGTATAATATACCTTCTTGCCACACCTGCCAAGCATGGCCCAAGGATAGTTGATGGCAGGATCAAGTCATGATGTTGCAGACTATGAGATACCTGGAGCCTGGATTGACCTCTGCAATCTGCTGAGATTATTACATCATGCTTGATCTGGATATTTTCCACCTCTATATAGGCACAGTATTATCAGCATGTTTACCATCAAATGCTAGAGATTATTCTTATGTTAAAAAAAAAATGAGGGTTTCTCTGCAGCAGTGGAAGATTGTGTTCTATTCCTAGTATTGATGAAGTAAACTGCCAGTTCAGACAGCTTCTGGACATGACATGGAGTGATGTGAACACTGATGTATTATTTGTTCTAACCAGCAAAAAAATCTCAAGGAAAAAAAATGCATCTGCCAGCATCAGTGAAAAATTTAAGGTATATCTACACCCAATCTAAGTCAGTATGGAGAAACTCTAGTTTAGGCAAAGTTACCTAAATTCTATCAGATGTTTTTCCAATCTTTCCTTTTTCAATGTCTGAGTGGAAACTCATCCTAAAATGCCCCACAAGCTGTTACATCATGAAACTACCCTTTGAACATTCTAAAACCACTGTTTTAACTTAATTTAATCTCCCACTAATTTTAAAATGTTGTCATGTTTATTTTAACCTTAGGGAAATACTGTGAGTATTAGCAGGATACATAATGGCAGTGTAGGGGTACTTCTTCCTCAATCGTAATGGTTTTCACACAATGTATAACTATTGGGTGGGTTGGCGAGAAGGTTATTTGCTGTTCTAGTGAACGCATGTGAGTTTTCTAGTATATATTAAGTCCTGGAAATGTGAAAATTTTGAAATTGTTTCCATGCTTTCATTAGGGAGTGTTCAGGAATGTAGTTCAAGGGATAATTTGGGGTATATGGGAAGTCAGGATGAAAGCATAAAAGAGGGCTGTGGGATGAAAGAAATAATCTGAAAAGCATAAATCATAATTTATGAGAGAAAATCACCTCTAGCTTCACTTATACTTAGGCTAGTTGAATTGAATCGAATTGAATTGAAAGGCCTAGTTCTACTGAAATTCACAGGATTTAAGAGGATCATAGTGCCAATCTGCCTAATTTAGGTATGATAATAGCTATTTTAGCTATTTAGGCATTATCTCTCTCAAATAAAATCCAATCAAAATAACAATTCAAACAAGATCCAACCATACCAACAACTAAGGATAGGATTTGCATGAGGGTGAAGTAGTCAACTTGCTGCTGATATCAGCATTTAGCACAATTTAAGCACTTAACATCTTCAATCTTATGCACTTCATTAACATTTCCTGCTTGATGGCTTGATTTATTTGTGGAATCTATACCCACCTTTAATTCTTTTTTTTAATATTTATTCCAATATTCAAGGAAGCTTACATCATTAACAAATCAGCTATAAACCACAACAAAAGGCATGTAATTAATACAGACATCCTTAAATAATAAATTTTTATCTCAGAAACAATATTTGTGAATATTTACTCCAATAATATAACTTAGGATATTACAAAAATACATTTAAATGACACATTATTATCGTTGCATGTGTTTTTACCATCTTCCATAACATTGGGGGAGCAGGAGTCAAACCTTGGGGAATGTATTCCAGAGCAGGGGTGAAATCTACTTACCTTCCCTACCGGTTCGGAAGCGCTCGCTCCGCGCGCGTGCTTTTTGACCCGCGCTCCGCTCACGCATGGACTTTTTCACCCTCTGCGCATGTGCAGAAGGCTTTGCGCATGTGCAGAAGGTAAAAAACAAGAAAATGGCGACGTCCGGGCGGGTGGGCGGAGCCTCGCGCTGCCGTCACTACCGGTTCTCCGAACCACCAGCAGGCGCCGCTACCGGTATGCCCGTACCAGGCCGAACCGGTAGCATTTCAAACCTGTTCCAGAGTCAGAGAGTCATATAGGTATCAGCCATTTAAGGTCAGAAACAAGAATCACAAGAACTATTGGAACATTATTTTAAATAACAGAATCTTGAAAGCCTGACAGAGATTCTCTCTGCTTCTCTTTGATACAAATGGAATCAAGAAGAGTAGTCTTGGGTTTCTTGAGTATTCTTTCCTCTGTTTCAGGGCTAAGCTTGTGCTAATGTAACAAGGCTATCTCTGTATTTCTCCACAACAAATCTTTCTTGCATGCTCTTCCCCACTTTGTAACAGCAGTAGTAGAGATCTTCAAATCCTACTGATCTGAATACCATGACAGTTTCATAGTGAGAGAGACTGCTAATCAGGCCCAAAGCAATTTAGGACTTTAAAGGTCAACACCAATAATTAATAAACTGTGTCCAACAGGCAATCAGTAGCCAGTGCATATAATTTTTATACATGCATGGTAGGCAGCCTGGCTGCCACATTTTGCATAAATTGCAATTTCTGAATACTTTCCATGGGTAGTCACACATTAAGAATATTATAGCAGCCATGATGATGATATGGTGGATTGTTTTCATTGAAAACAATTTTCAGATGTCAAAACCTTAATCTTTGAAGGCTTAATATGCTTTTAAGGACAGGTTCAAACTGTATGATACTCTTAAAAAGGTAAAAGGAATATTTAGTAATAGGCAGACCATTAAAAAGTTAGCAAAAGCAACCAGAGTTCTGCAAAAGATGTACACATCAATTTAACATCGCAGCATATTGAATTCATGAAATCTAGTTACCAAGCAATGATTTCACCTGGTAGCAAGCAATGAATCATCAAAGGAAACTTTTGACTACCCTATGAGGCAAGCAGATTAATATGATATATTACACTAAATTAGATCAGAAATGTGCTGTGAGAAGACTGTGAGAAGCTATAACCTGGATATGTACTGAACTAATGGGAATGTTTTCCATAGTTTGTGAACTCAGTATGAATGTTTCAAATCCTAAAAATTGCAAAGGTCAAGCAATTATGCTTTTGCTACTATTATTGAATCATCTACATCAGGGGTGTCAAACTCGTGTCGTCACTGCGTCGTCACGTAACATGTCGGGACTTTTTTCCCCTGCGCTAAACTGGGCGGGGGCGGGGCCAGCATGTGACGCATCCGGCTGGCGGACCGTGAGTTTGACACCCCTGATCTACATATTTGCTGGTCAGTTAATTGTGCTGAGTATCGATTTATATAAGATGCTAAGCGAAAACTAACAAACCACATTATAACTTAGCATTGCATGCTAACTAGCTTTGAAGATCACAGTCAGTTTTTACTACTGTATATATGCCATCAATCTACTATTGTATTAGTAGGTGGCTAATTCAAGAGTGATATAGAACATTGCTACCTCATTTCCCTTATGATGGATTTAAATCTCATGTGCTTATTGCATCCCAATGGATATTCTTGGGGATGTCAAAAAAGTCAAAGTGGCAGCAACATCAACCACATGGTGGTTGACTTATGTTGACTTGACACCAACCTACTTCCTAACTTCTGCACATGCTCAAGCGTATAATAGCATTCAACAATGTTTGATCTGTGTGACCTGTTTTACCACAGTAGCATTACTCTGCACAATTTTTCAACAGGCAAAGATAGAGGGTTGTTTTTTTGGTTTGGTGTTCTTTGCTTTTGCTTACCTTCCAAAATAGAAGTTACTATTTAGGGAGAACAAAAAAGGAAACAGTAAGAAAGTTATCTGGGTGAAGCTATGAGGCAAGTAGGTGGAACTGGAAGGGAAGAAAGGAACAAATGGAGTTGTGGAAAGAAGCAGGATGCTGGGCATAAATGTTCCACCAAATTTGTGGGCAGGGAAATTGAATTTTTCCAGGAGAAAGCAATTTCTCACAGATAGGACTCCCCCTTAGTCATGACCATAGCAAAAGAACTGGAAAAAAAAACCAGCAAGAGGAATCTTTCTTATTGCCTTCCTTTGAGAGCCTGTGAAACAAGGAGACTGTAAAACACTGGAGAGAAAAGTGAATAACCAAAATCTCCCTATCAGCTCTAGGTTGCTCAATGATCAAATGAACGCAAGAACACCACTCTGTGAAAATGACTCTCAAATTCTCTTCTTTATTAAGAACTTCAAAAGGAAATCCTCTGCTATCAAATCTAAGGAAAGTTGATAGAGTAAAAATGCAGGAGAGTTTCTAGTAAAAATGGAGGAGAGAGATTTAAAGGATCCAGCTATAGCTACATGAAATGAGACTGACCAAAGAGTGAACAGAATGGAAATAAACAGCTTCTGGAAGAGGCACTTATAAGTTCGTGCTAATGTTAGGGATATAAATCAGTATGCCAACTATGAAGGCAAACAGAGATGCCAGCTTGAAAAGACCAGGAAGCCTATGTAAGACTTAAACCTCATCTTTGAAAAGAGTATTTTAAGTTACATTATTACCCTTGCTGGAGAATCTGCAGTCAAAGAATTCTAAAAAGATTCAGCTTTTATCCTTTCAATCAAGTGGGTCATAGCATAAGCTTTTGCTCAGTAAAATGAGAATATCAATATCCTGGTTCAACATCTCAGCAAAGTTGAACCAATTCAACAAACAAAAATTCTTCTTAGTTCTCTGCTGAAACCACTTCTTTGGAAGATATATTTTTCCAGGGCAAACAAATCCAGATTTATATCAAATCATTTTCAAAATTGGTTCAACATGCCTGCATGTACTCTAAACTGTATGTTAAAATCCACATGCAGGAATGATCTTGTATGTTCGATCACGAGTGTTTATTCCAATTTCATCCTACAACAGAATAATCCAAGCCACTGTTTAAATGTTTTTTTAAGATCTGGTGAATCATGATTGTATCATAGGTTGAGCTATTATTGCGACAATTTCTTTGACTGCAGAAAATGAGAAGGATGTTCTCATCCTGCCAGAGAAAGGTCATTAGGTCTAGTCCATTATCCTATTTATTACTGCAAAAGATGCAGTGAGTATGATTAAAGAAAAGGATTGATAAAAGCATGAAAACAATCGGGAAAGTATACCCAATTATACCTTATAGAAGGTATAATTGGATGAGTTGCCCAGAGATGGCTGATTGATACTGGGGATTGGGAGCAGTGAAACTGTAGCAGATGAGAAATGCAAAATCAGAGAAAAGGCTTTCTCTTGAACAATTTTGGTTTTTTTGGGAGGGGGAGGGGTTGGCAATAGAATTAGGGACACACACACATACACACAGAGGGAGGGAGGGAGGGAGGGAGGGAGGGAGAGAGAGAGAGAAAGAGAGAGAGAGAGAGAGAGAGAGAGATAAAATAAACAAAGGATTTTGACTCATTGATATAAAACCTGCTTCTCAATAATTAAATTGCAAGGTTTCTGGACTGGTATGAATTTGAGCTACAGTAAATGCTTGTTTGAACATTTTGACAAAATGGACTTTTATAAAATGTGGATACATATGTCTTTATGTATTAAGAGGGGGGGGGGGGGAGGGAGGGAGAGAGAGAGAGAAAGAGAGAGAGAGAGAGAGAGAGAGAGATAAACTCAACAAAGGATTTTGACTCATTGATATAAAACCTGCTTCTCAATAATTAAATTGCAAGGTTTCTGGACTGGTATGAATTTGAGCTACAGTAAATGCTTGTTTGAACATTTTGACAAAATGGACTTTTATAAAGTTCCCCAGAAATATATTTTCCATTAAGTTTTATTCCAGAAAGATGTCTAGTATGAACTGCTTCTCATAATCGTCTCAACCAAAGCCGAGGGATCTTTTGCAGTGTTAACTGTTATTTTGGGGAGGGTGTGTGTGAATGTGATCAAACTTGAGATAGCCAAATTTAATTGTTTCCATCCTTAAAGTTCATTCATTCAATCAATTTATATGGATGGCCTACATAAAAGTATTGTTACCCCTGCCATAAAACAATGCAACAATGCATACACCCAAGAAAATGTTGTCATTAGTGTGCATAGATCAATATTATAAACCAAGACAAAATCCTTCAGAGAGAGTAGAGTCTCACTCTGTGGACTTTCCCTAAAACTTCTCTACGAAAGCTATGAAACTCTGATCTGAATATTAAGTAAACCATGCTGAAAATCTGTGAATGAAAATGAATATGAAATTGGATTTATCAGAATTGTTATGTGACTATAATAGTTTCAGACTTCTTTAATATTTCCAGAAGAAACCTGGATGCCTGAGCACATCTCCATCCATACTTCCAAAACACTATGTCATGTACTATATATTGCAAAGGTATATACCCAGGCAACATATCGAAAAGGAGACACATATATTAGAACCCAGAATAGTTCAAAATGCGTTTTCTTGTGTAAACATTGCTTTCAAGAAGGGTGCATATTAAGAAAAGTGCTCACATATTCTTTGTCAATACTCCTTTAGAAAAGAGCAGGACTATGTGGACAAGAGTAATATTATACTTTGTCCTGTTGAACTCTTAAACAAAATAACCAACAAGACCTGGGACTGATAGATGAGAAATCAGGCAAAATTGATAGAATTGCCCATCCCTACCGTGAGAGCTTTTCCTTGATTAATCATTTCATATGTCCCAGGGCTGTCCCTTGGCAGTAAAAAATGATCTGAGGGCTGAGTGCCAGGGCAAGCCACATCCTGCTTTTCCTCTCCTCTCCAAACCTTGAAAAACTCCATCAATGAAAAGAAGAATTTAGGCACAGTTTGGCAAGATTGAAAGTTGATCTATGTCAAAATTATGAATAAAACCAAGAATTTTGTTTACATGGCTCATCAAAGTTAGGAAATGAAATGAAATTATTTTAAAACAATGTTAGCAAAACCTGGACAATCACCTAGCAACAGTGAAATCATGCTGTAGCACATTCACTTACCAGAAATATGTCACAATGCAATGTGAAATAAAATCTAGACGGTGTTAGAAAAAGATCTGGGGAGAATGGAGACAGGGATTGCATCTACTGTAAATGTAAGAAGACAGTGAACAGTGACAAACAACAGAAACCCTGGAAAGCAAACTAAACATCCAGTATAGAAGTCAAGAAGAGTGTGGCAACTTTATTAGTGCTTATTGGAAATACTTCTTACACCTGCAAAAGAGAGAACAGTTCAAGGTCATTTAATTAGCTCTAGATTTTCTTATCTCCACTCCTTTCACGCTAGCTCCTTTCCTTTTCAGTACCTAGCAATGTAAAAAAAAAATAATCTGTCACAGATTTATTTTCAAATGAAATAACACATACAGTATTCCTAAAAATAAATCTATCACAGAGCAAATAGTGGTATCTACTCAGCTCGAGATTTTTCTCTCACAAAAATACATATGTTTGAGGAACGTTCATATTAAAAATATATATATTGGAGAAAACTATATAAAAGTTTCATTTGATTACATGTATATTGATGATGATGATGATGATGATGATGATGATGATGATGATGATGATGATGATGATGATGATGATGATGATGATGATGATGATGATGATGATAATAATAATAATAAGAAGAAGAAGAAGAAGAAGAAGATGATGATGATGATGATGATGATGATGATGATGATGAAAAAGAAGAAAAAGAAGAAAAAGCAAAAATTCAACATGTCAGCAACAACAGCAAATGCCGCTTATGCAATGAGAAAGATAAATCAGTGGATCACCTTATCAGTGGCTACAACAAAAACTCACATACCGATTATCTACAATGTCATGATTGAGTTGCCAAAATCATACATTGGAAGCTTTGCCAGAAGTTTGGGTTCAAATGTAGCAAAAATTACTGGGAACATCAAATTGTCAAAGTTCTTGAAAATGAACAAGTCAAGATCCTGTGGGACTTTTGGATCCAAACAGACAGACATCTGGCCCACAACACTCCTGACATCACTATCATGGAAAAGAAAAAAGTTTGGTTCATTGATATTGCAATACCAGATGATGCACAAATTGAAGAGAAACAACTGGAAAAAATTACGAAATAGCCCGTGATCTGCAAATTGAAGTTGAGCGATTGCGGAGGAAGAAATCAATGGTTGTACCAATAATAATAGGAGCCCTTGGAGCAATACCCAAAGGGTTGCCTAGATACATGGAAATTTTGAACTTATTAGACCTGAATATTCTGACTTTCCAAAAAACCACCTTACTTGGAATCGCCTATATACTCAGAGGTTACCTTAACAGCTCTTAGGTTCTTGATTAGGACTTGAACTGTTAAGTTTTTACCAGTCCCCGACTGTGAATCAAATTGAAGATTAAATCTTAAATAATAATAATAAAGCTTTAATCCTTTCTTCCTAAAAGAATCAATAATGCACATAGCAATAGCAATAGCACTTAGACTTATATACTGCTTTACAGTGCTTTACAGCCCTCTCTAAGTGGTTTACAGAGTCAGCATATTGCCCCCAACAATCTGGGTCCTCATTTTACCCACCTCAGAAGGATGGAAGGCTGAGTCAACCTTGAGCCTGGTGAGATTTTAACTGCCAAATTGCAGGCAGCCGGCAGTCAGCAGAAGTAGCCTGCAGTACTGCACTCTAACCACTGTGCCACCAAGGCTCATGTGAGGGAAGATGACCTATACAAATGATGGATTTTTTATTTGTTTCAAGTAACTCACAGACAGCATTGTCTAAGTGCTTGCTAACCTGGACCAAATTCAGGATTATTTGCATAGACTTATTAGTGACTAACTTTGAAGTCCTGCTTCTCCTCTGCAAGACATAAACATAGATCCAACATGGTAGTTTGCTTAACACCCTACTCAGTTGAAAGCAATTACTCTATTAGGCCATGGACTGCCTCTCCTATCCTGAACCAACATCCTAGGAGCAAAATTATTCTTAGCGACTCCAGTGAATAGATAAAGGGGGAAATGGGATATTGGAAGTAAATATCCATGAGTTAAAGTTTAGTGACCATTGTTTTCAAGCCTGGGCGGAAAATTCATCTTCCTTTTCTGATGTAGTAACTTCCAGTTATGATTACAAATGTCATAATTTTGAGTGATTATAATTTTATAATTATATAAAATTTAGTTTTCACTTTTGGAGTACTTTTATTAAGAAAAATCACAGTTCCAGGAATAATAGATTGTATCATTCAACATATTTTGAAACATCAGACTGGGAAGGCTGAACTATAAGTATTGGACATTTTGAGTGGAACAATAAATATTGTTTCCAATTTTAATCTGCAGACAGTTTGAATTATTCTGGTGCTCCAAGGATCAAAGGTCTTAGAAATATTGATAGAATGCTGAAAGAAGTTTCTTATAATTAATATTAGTAGTATTCATTCAAATAGAGGTGGGGATTATTTTACAATAGTCATTTTTCAAACCAGCCAGTCAATCAACAAATAAAATTTTATTATGGTCACCACCCAACAAAAGTTACACAACAGAATATGAGACACTGATGTCATAATTAAGAGACTGAGTAATTCTGAACTGATTAAATTCAAAGCAAAAGATATTTAGGTATAGATTAAATTTCTAGTGTCACAATCTATTAGCTGTCAGACATAGAGAAGTTGAACATAAAATTAATCAGTGAAATCTAAAAACAATGTATTGGGGCTAACTTGAAATTATGAGTTGTGTCATTCTGACAATATTGTAATACATAAAGAGGCAAAGAGATATTAAATTCTGATCTCCTGCCCAACCTATACTGTATATTACATTACAGACCAAGAATAATTTTCGTTCAATGGTAATTTTCATCATTTTCTAATGAATGCTTATTCTTCAATTATTCTTCAACAAACCACAGTTTAAGTCAGTTCTACTAATAAGTAGAACCAGGAGCTGTCCATGCCTTTATGGTCCCTTCAACCATTCCTTTCTGTTGGAAGACAGATTCTGTTATATCATATTTTCTGTCTTGAATCCCTCAAACTAACTTCATGTAGTGCTGAAATAAGATTAAACTGACTTTGCTATCTGTTCCTCCAGTGAAAAAATGTTCCAAAGAATAGAGACTGCCACTGAGAAAACATGTTGCTTTATTTATGCCCCATGCAGCTCTTAAAGAGGTGGAGATTCAAAAACAGGTCATCTCTTGAAGAAAGTTAAGTTGCATTGTAAATTATCCATTTTCATCAGTGTAATGCAAAGTGGACAGCTACTATATCAAAAAGGCATTGATGGAGTTGCCTATTTAATCTTCTGCAGCAAAAACAACAGCGTGTTTTCTGGTTCCTTCAGGGCTAAGAACATTCATTATTGCTGCTGTTGTTTTTTTTTTAAGAAATCAAAGAGGAAGACAAAAGAGAATCCGGTTTTAGATTGAAATGTACATTTGTTAATGGATATGTTTTAAGGCATTCCCAGGAAGCAATGCTATACTTTATATACAAGATACTTTGGTATGCTGCCCAAATGCTGACATCTGATTGGAATTTCAGTATTTCTGGTTTTCCCATCTTCTAAAGGTACTTGAACTTTGCACCAGATAAGACTATTCTTTCAATAGAAGACTGCCTTCTGGATGTAGCACTAATGATCAGTTTGAGATAAAGTTAAATATTGACATGATTGAAAAAAATATTGTATTGCAAAATGGTAAATTGTCCAGGGTAATATTTTAACTTCACACACATGAATGTGTTCATGGTGAGATGAATAAATTTAATAAATAAAATAAATACACACAGACAGACAGACAGACAGACAGACAGACACACACACACACACACACACACACACACGCACACTTTCTGGAATTATTGCAGCAAAGGAAATTCTGTCTCCTGAAGGAATGCCCCTTCTTCAAAGGGAAGAAGAACTATCATGGAGAATTCACTTTTTACTTTTTGTTAGATAGAAACATCATAAACTACTCTCTTTAGTCATGCCTGCTAACTGGAAATACTTGGACAAAATATCATCTTGGCTAGATATGATGGCTTTGAAAAATGAGCATTGTAGTCCAGCATATCCGCAGACCTGAGTTATGAAAGTTGGACTCAAGCTCAGTTTTTAAGCATAATAATTTCAAAATTTGTGTTTCATTGTGACATTACAAACAACTATGGAAAGGGCAGAATTTGCTTCCTGGGATTCAAGATTCTTTACTTCTCTCCTAGAACTGATCTATGCATTTTCTATAACCACCTTATGAAAGTCAATTCTTCCATCTCATTGACCCACAATCTAGTCATATAATACCATATTTATCCTTATTTCATACATTTTCTCAGTTTCGATGTAATCAGACTAACACATAGACTGGTTCACCTGTCAAGTACCTTTTTTTTTAATAAGTTGTTTGATTTTGTGACTCTTGTTCTTTTTTGCCACAACTAATGTTAAAATCTCATGGGGAAATATTTTGTTGCTTGGTGCAGATATTATCAATTGGGGCAGTATCCTTGTGATTATGGTGTGGGTATATAAATATACAGAGGTAATTCTTAACCATCAATTGATTATCCTAATCCATTTGGTGGGGCAGGGGAGAAGCAAGAGACAACAAAATGTAAAAAAAAACAAAATTAACATAACATGATACTCTTTAGTTGGCAAAATCTTTTTGGCGGGTAAAAAATCATCAAGATCCAATTTTTGCTTAGTGTAATTTGAAAATACAAAGTGTAGTTTGTAAATGATGGTTTATGGCTCAGTGTGTTGACATATCCAAGCAACTGTATTTTTTTCATTAAATAATTGATGTGTGAATCCAGTCATAATATCCCTAGCTAGGTTCAAAATAGGCCAAACAACAGAATTACCATTAATGAAGAACTGGCTAGCAATAAGATGGAGTTTAGGATTAACCATTAATCACATCCAATAAACCTCTTGGAATTTTTTTTCATAATTATCCACGACTTGTCTAAACTTGCTTCTTCCAGTTACAAATCTGTAGTGATATATAGATCTGGCAAGATGATTGAAAATATAAACCATTCCCCTGGCACATCTGCTGATGTTCCATGGCTGAAAGCCAATCTCCATTTGAAGCATGTTTTTTCCAACCTGACAATGCAATACTGTAACTCCTTTCTGAGGCTGCAGGGACTACTTTTCCCATCACACAGAGAAGCTATTGGATCCAAACCAGTTCCTAAGAAAGAAGGTCTGAGCTTAAGTTTCCAGTCTCAGGACCCAGCACTTCCATCTTTTCTTTTGGCTGCCAGGAACACATATCTGCAATTCAATCTTCACTCCTGTTATTAAGAAACATTGCTTGGCCAGCATATACAGCTCTTGATTAAGAGGAAAACTCCCTAAATTTTGTCACTCTCTCTCTCTATCTATGCAAAGTGCAATTGCAACTGCATCCATAAGCAAGATAATTTATTGTCACAAGAGAAAACATTTAAAAAATCCCTGCCCAATACTAACATTAATATCAGAGTTTAATTTATAAATAATTAAAATAGGGCAATGGGTAAAGGAGACAGATAATTCACAATCACAAAGTTGCAAAGTTCCTGACGAATCTTTTAAAGAGGAAAGAAAATTATTCAGCACATGCTCAAAGTCAAGTTTAAAGAAAATTTCTCAAAGGCAAGCATTCATCTGAGTAATCTGCATATTTAATTCACTATTATTTTTAGGTCAGCCTGCCTAGGATTGAAGCCATGTACTTTTTTACACATCCAAAGAACATTTTATTCCAATCAGTGCAAGAATTGATCTCCCAAAACTTTCTCAGGATCAGCTTTGCACGTGCCCTTTATTCTTTCTATCAGCAGAGTCCATCTACATGAGCTTCTCAATTTGGATATGGGAATAACTATAAAGTATGAATTCTGGATTAAGGAGTAATGCTAGTTTATCCTTGTGGGAAAATGCAAGAATGTTCGACGGCATAGGACCTTCAAGAAAGGCCATCCAGACTTCAAAATAAAATACAAATAGGAGCATCCCCATTAACATACTGCAGTGCATGTTCTGTGCATGCCTACATACATATCTAATCTTACTCCTTGTTTTGCATCAAAGATATAAAATCTATAGAGAAACTTCACAATGCTTTTTACAGCAGCTCCACATTTTATATTTTTTATATAGTTCATCTAACGATAAAATCTCTTGGAAGATATAGCAAAACCCCTGTGGTGTGTTACTTTCTGTGTTTGTATGTGTATGAGGGTTTCAGGGTGCTTGTTTGTGGGGGTATAAAAGGGATTAGTCTTGGGGTTTAGGAATGACAGATCCTCCTAGTGACACAGCAGGGTCATCTGCCATGTAGACCAACAGCAACTCTAGGCTGCCTCCTTGACACCTTGTTCTTAAATGAGGGACTTATAAATGAAATGAAATAAGGCAGATAAGAAAAGTGCAGTGATGGGAGAAAAAAAGCAAGGAGAAATCTGTAAAGCATTTGTGGAGAACATGACACAGAGGTAGAGCACGTGTAGGGAGGCCTGGTAGAGAGGGGCTGTTAGCCATTGTTCAGCTGTGCCAACAGTCCATGTTGGCAAAAATCATCTTTTTTTCCTAAATTCCATGAGTCCTTTCATTTCAGTCTAGGATCTGAGCAAGGATCTTCCTTCACTTATCCATGGAGGAAATATTTAATGTATTATTAGCAAGGAGAATGTAGAAGAGGCATGAGAAACCTAAATGGATCCCACATTCTTGTATTTTACTCTCTACACTCCCTTTAGTTTTTAAAATATGACTGCTTTGCACACACATTCACTATGCTTTTAATGTCAACTCCGATGTATCATTCTCATATGCTTTGGGGAGAAAAGATAGAGAGGAAGTGAAAGGAACAATAAGGTGGGATGGTCAGCGATGGACTGCCGGCCTGAACATTTTCAGTCTTTGAAGTGGAGCTTCTTTGTTCCAGACATCCCTAGAGAGCTGTGCCTGGCAGTTCTGAGTAAAAAGAGCAATCAGTGAACCCTATGGGAAGGAATGGCAAGGATGGACACGTTCAATTAACTAATTTCTAAATATTTTGCTTGGAAAAGAGAGAACTGAGTAAAATAGGATCCTCTGACGAAGGAACTTGCTTTTTTATTTTGAACATTGCACTTCAATCATTTACCCATGGCTTTTTAGCTAATGAAGAAAAGAGTTGAGAAGCCTCTATTCCCCCACTCTGTTTAAATGTTTAAAGAAATGTAACCACCATGAAAGTGCCCCAGCATCAAGAGAAAAATAAGCCAGGCTCTCCTGGATGAAATCTTTTATTTTGCTGGCTGTAGAAGTACACATACATGCAGCCCACCTGAGTTGAAACTGTTACATTTCAAAGCAAGCAGATTATTCCACTAAGCCTCTCCCATCAGGGTGTGTCTTGGCAGACTATGCATTGGGTAATGCAACAGAGCACACCCTCTGAGGACTATAAATAGAGCCAGACAACACTGCAGATGCTAGCTTCTTCACGCTAGACCAAGCCGAGTAACAGTCTTGCATCTGAACTTTCTTTCACGATGTCATACTATTATCAAAGCTCCTCTTCTTCTCATGGTGGTGGTGGTGGCGGCGGTTCTGGCCGTGTTGCTTCTGTCCGCCATGGACCATCCAGTATCCATGGGGGAGCTGGTGGCCGTGTATCTGCCTCTTCAGCTAGGTTTGTATCTTCTGGTTCAGGATATGGAGGCGGTTATGGATATGGAAGTGGCTTAGGAGGTGGTTGTGGTATTGGATATGGTTCTGCAGGGGGTCTTGGCTATGGAAGTTGCTTTGGTGGAGGAGTTGGTGGAGGCTATGGTGGTGGTCTTGACTTTGTGGTTGGTGGTGGTGGTGGTGGTGGTGATGGAGGCCTTCTGACTGGAAATGAGAAGATCACCATGCAAAATCTCAATGACCGCTTGGCAAATTACTTGGATAAGGTGCGAGCCCTAGAGGAGGCTAACACTGAGTTAGAGATCAAGATCCGAGACTGGCATCAAAAGCAGGCACCCTCTAGCCCAGCCAAGGACTACAGCCATTATTACAAGATAATTTCGGATCTCCGTGACAAGGTAGGATCCTGAACAAGGAATTACATTGAGGTTAACAGATCAAGTTTTGAAAGTTTCCTCCTCCTCCTCCTCCTCCTCCTCCTCCTCCTCCTCCTCCTCCTCCGTACTTTTATCCCTTATTCTAAAGTGCATTATTCTCATATTCCG
>QLTV01001993.1:75647-87980 GCA_003457575.1 Thermophis baileyi
CAAGTTCTGACAGTTGCCTCCTCCTCCTCCTCCTCCTCCTCCTCCTCCTCCTCCTCCTCCTCCTCCTCCTCCTCCTCCTCCTCCTCCTCCTCCTCCTCTGTACTTTTATCCCTTATTCTAAAGTGCATTATTCTCATATTCCGAATGATAACTCTTATGCTTTCAGATTGTGAATTTTTAAAAAATTAGATCAAACAAAGATCTTTGTATGTATGTATATGTATGTCTCTTTCCCTCCCTCCCTGTATATCTGTGTGTGTGTTCATGTGTACACACACACACACATAGAGACACACATATATTGTATTGCTTTTCCGTAATTTCCTTAGGCTGTTAAAGTAATACATATTAAGAAAAAACAATGATTAAACTAGAGCACTGTATTTATATCATCACTATTTGTTGTTTGGTAGCAATTCAGATTTGCACCAGGATGGATCCCATTTCTCCCAAATGTCAATGATTGATGCTACTTTTTGCACCATTCAAGGCAAAGAAATTACGGTTCTTGTCTTCTCTGTTTTGCCTAAGGACAAAATTCCACTAAAATCAATGCAACCCTCCCTGATGTAAAAAGTTTGCACTTTGTTATTTAGCCCCCTTACAGGTCTTCGCTGTGTGAAGAAATAGCTAAACCTGTTATCGTTTATCTTCAATCACTATTTCTATGACATGTTCTTTCCATTTAGAAAAGAGAGAACTGGGCAATATTGGGTATAATGAATCCACTAGAAACAAACATGAATATCCCTATTTTTTACTGACTTCCTTAGAATCAAAATGCTAAGAATTTGGGAAGAATTCTGGGAGTTGAAGTCCAGATAGCTTAAAGTTTAAGAAACATTGATCTAAAGGATAGAAACCTCTGATCTTTTTCACATCACTCTGTTATAGTAGGGTAGCTGAAGCATGAAATGTTGATATGTAACTCACAGAATTCATATTTGTCTTTAAAATGTTATTTCATTCTGCTCCCACTATTAAATCCATATTAGAATTTAATGTAGAAACCATACTTGTATCTTCTACATCCAAGAAAAAATTTTTATAGGACCAAGACCATAATAGACGTCTAGCATAAATATGTAATAAGCTACATGTAAAAAAAAATCAATGTAAAATATTTATAAGAGATGACTTTATCAGCCAGGAAGGAGACATTTAGATAATATATTTATATTAACTAAGCTACAGTGCCAGGTAATCATAGCATAATACATGTCAAGGTTACCTAAAGAATTGCTTAAGTTCTTACCAAGAGCAGAATCCTATCCAATATGTATATCTGGATGACTGGAAGTGATGCTGAGGAATATTCCAGTCAGTTCCTCAGCACTGCCTAAATTATTCCAGTCATGCTTTTCTATTTTTTTTTAAATATTTAGGATTGACTTGTAGCTTATGTAAATATATTGGTACAGTATAAAGAATTCCTCTTAACTGTATGTCAAGAAAAAGTTGGCAGACAGTTGTTATAAAAGACTTCATATAGTAATGATGATGGGGGCAAAGGAAAGATAGCTTCCACTGGCTGACTGAATATGATTTCTGGGCAATCCCATAATGCATTGCAAAACCAGATTATACCATCCTAAAACTTTCAGTTATCCATGGAGACTGACTAGTATTCCTTGGAAAAATCCTAGATGTCGGCCCTAAGAGATAGTCCAGATCATGAAACTGGCTGCATTAAAAAGCCCAAAACTATACTTTATTGACATAAGTTATAATAACAGAATCTTGCAAGTCTGCTGATGTTTTATCTCCCCTTTAGTTTAACACATGCTTCAACACTTTTTGCTGTCTTAACAGCTTCTGAACATCTTCTCCAAAGTCATCTAGAGGCCTCCTACACTAGACAATTAAAGGAGAAAGTGTATACAAATTGCCCTCCACTTGTTTTAATGGCTAAGCCGAAGCATCTTCAAGGACTAAAAATTCTTCCTATATTCATGTTTCCTCCCCCCCCCCTTCTCTCTTCTTTGGCAGATTCATGACAATACAATTGATAACTCTAGGATTATTTTGGAGATTGATAATGCTAGACTGGCTGCTGATGACTTCAGACTGAAGTGAGTTTTTTTGCTGTTTGTTTTTCTATTCCCCAAGGACTCTTTCTGAGCTGAAGAAAGGAAGAAAAAGATAATGGAAATTTTCAGATAAAAGTGAACCAGAGCCCCATTAAAACTGTATATACAAGTCTATGTCTCTATTAGTTAACTTAGCCCTATCCAAGGCTGGACTAGATACTAGCAGGTTGGTGGCCTTGAGCAAACAATGATGGATAAGCAGAAAAGGAGAGAAAAGGCTTGCTCATTGTGTGAAAAAAGCACAGCAATAACAGCAAAGAAAAATGGCAAGGTGGGAATGGCTAGTTAAGCATGCAGGGGCCCTTGAAAAGAACATTGGCCCTCAAACCTAAGATATGTAGCAATTAATGAGTCTGGATGAGCTTAAAAGATAAACAGAATAAAAGTAAGATAGCTTCTCATCCACTGTCAAAAATAAGGGGGAAAGAGTACAGATAGACCATGCTGAGTTATATGTATGATGCAAATTTAATAACTTAAATGGTAGTTGAAACTATTTCATCTTAATGGGTCAAATGGGAGGTGATTTGTATGTCTACTAAGTATGTTATCCAAGTTCTTACTGCTGATCAGCAGTTTCACAACCTTCAAAATGGTGTCACACTGGGTAGGCCCTCAAATATAATACTGTATTTTGTAAAGTAGGTACGTGACTCCTTAAAGAAAAAAAAAAACATTCTAGTGAAGAAATGGAGAAAAAAATGGAAAAATGCTTGAAAAGTTGTATGTTTCAATACATAGAGATAGCAAAACTTATGAAAGACTATTTAGTTACAAGGTGTTTTGTTCCTATTTGGAATTCTTGAACCTTTTTCCTGGTATGTTCTCAGGTATGAGAATGAGCTGCATCTCCGCCAGGGTGTTGAGAGTGACATCAATGGTCTGCGCAGAGTCCTGGATGAACTAACTCTGTTTAAATCTGACATGGAAATGCAAATCGAAGAGAAGAAGGAAGATCTGGCCTACCTCAAGAAGAACCATGAGGAGGTGAGTAATGGGGAAAGGAAAATGGAGAAGACCATGACAGACAGTATAAAATTATCCATCACCATCCATAGGTAGACTCTTATTGTTTTATGAGTTCTATATAAAAAATGTTGATCAGCAGATGGTGGATGGCTGCATTTTAAAAAAGCTGGATGGGGCCAAGACAAAAATATAGGATAGGATAGGAACTAAAGCAGAAATGAAATCTGATAGATATTTTCAAATTATTGATTCAACACCGTCAGTAAGATAACAATTTTGGAAGAATTCTGGGATGACATCCTAGAGGAGGCCACACATTGCACTGAGCTAAAGATTAGTCATCTTTACATAAATAGAGGTTGTGCCTCATCCAAAAGGTACCAAGTTCCATCTTATGGTAAGATGGCACCTATGTGGATTGCTGGAAGAGGCGGTTGGAAACCAGCATCCACATAAATGTACAGCCTGCCTGTCATTTCTCTCCAAAATAAATTATCTTCCCTGGGAAAGATTGAGGGGGAGGAAATTGAATATTGTTATTTTCTTTTTATAGAGCTGGAACTAGGAAACCAGCTCTTGATGGCTACTGGAAATACCAGTTGGCTTTTAAGCCTAACAAAAATGTATAGAACAACAATCAATGGTGTTGGTTACTGTTGCTCATCAGAAGATTACTCTAAGCATTAAAGCCTTCAGGGACACAACTGCTGCTTGCAGATAACAGAAAAGAGGTACGATGTGGAGAGAAAACTAATTAATTGTCTGCCCTTTTTTTTGCCTCCCAAAGTTAATGAAAGAATTCAGTACTCAGCTAACTGGAAAGGTTAATGTTGAGATGGATGCTGCACCTGGAGTTGATCTCACCAAAATTTTGGCTGACATGAGAGAACAATATGAACAAATGGCTGAGAGGAACCGCAGAGATGCTGAGGCCTGGTTCTTTACCAAGGTAAACTGCCTTTCCAGAAATTTTGTTGTATATATTATGTACAATGACAATAAAGGCTATACTATACTAAATTGTTTGCCTTTTCACAACATCCTGGGATTTTCATTCAAAAGGTTCTTCATACTATTAATAAAAAAATACAGAACATTCTTCCCTCTCCTTTTTTCCTATAAAAAAATTTAAAAAGTAGAAGTAATGGGGAAATTCAGGATATCCCCTTCTATATAGTATTCCAGATATGTGTTGGGTTACAGCTTCAATGTAACATGTAAGGAATGAAATTCTTTCTATATCCCTGTACAAACATGTTTCAGATTGTACCGTAAGTCTGTGAATGTTCCTAATTGTGTATATTTGATTTACTAGGAATTAATTAGACATTTACTAGTCAAAGCCTTACAACATTACTCAGCATATTTTATTTGTTTTTAATTCTTCTGCACCCAGACCGAAGAACTGAATCGTGAAGTTGCTACCCACACTGAACAACTACAGACAAGCAAGACTGAGATTTCAGATCTAAGACGTACAATACAGAGTTTGGAGATTGAGCTGCAATCACAGCTTAGCATGGTATGTTGCTTTGCTCAAATTTTAAATGAGAATAAATCAGATTAAGCAGTATTTTTGTTGTTTGTAGCTTTTCATTTCCAAACAATAAGTTAAAAACAACAACAACTATCCATTGAAATTCACAATTCTCTGAATTTTACAATGCAAAATTTAAAATGGTGTATATCAAAAAAATACTTAGATTCCTGAAATAATGTAACAAATAATGTTAGGATAAATATGCTAAAAATGCATACACATTTTATTATGAATTTTAAAAGCAAACATCTCAACTGAGTATAGAAATGGGATGATCCTAATGGAAAAACAGGAAATTGAAAGAAATTTAGTAGGTTTAGAAAAATTGAGGGACAGTGAAATTGCAAGATTTATCATCCTTCAATAGGTAAAGATATATGTCCAATTTTTTTTAAAAAAAACTAGCGTTTAAAGCATTTCAGGTTAGATGGAAATAATTGCAACATTGCAAGATACAGTAGTACTATCCACCCCCATTTCATAACCCTACTAGTACCAATAAGTATTATTCAAGTTCTTAGAGCTGGAATCCAGCTGCTTTATGATGGAGATCAGATTCTGCAATTCAGTGTTGGTAGTTGTTCAGATTGCTAGATCTTCTTATTTTTCTCCCTTATTAGAAAGCTGGCTTGGAAACCAGTTTAGCAGAGACAGAAGGACGGTATTGTTCTCAGCTAGCACAAATCCAGAACCTGATCACCAGTGTAGAAGAACAGCTGGCTGAGTTAAGAAATGACATGGAGCGCCAGAATCATGAATACAGGATGCTCATGGATATCAAAACACGTCTGGAACAGGAGATTGCCACTTACCGAAACCTGTTGGAGGGTCAAGACTCAAAGTATGTAATTGATTCACAATGAAAACAACTTAGTAATGTAAAAAGATTTCTTGAATTTAGTGAGATTTTCAATAGCTCAACTTGGTTGACTATGGAAACAATACTCTTAGTCTGCCGCTAATTGTGCACTTGAGAAAAATGCCTCCTTGAATTCCTTTCCTGGACAATTATTTATCCAAATAAAATTGTAAATTTAATGTGTAATCATATATAAAACTATAAAAGTTCAAGTGACTATTGAAAGCAGACATTTTTTTCCAGAATATTAGTTAATACCAGTAAATTATACCTTATTCACATAACATTTACATAACTTGAACAATAGATTCTTTTTCAAAGAGTTTAGAGTTTGCTTGCAAACAGCTGAAAGACTGCCGTTGTTGCCATATATAAAAGATAGAATAATCAATCAATCAAAAAACCTTTAACATAGGTAAAAGAAAGTGCCAGCTTGCCTTTCTGAACCTAGGAAGTGCTGGGGTTTAGATAAACTTCTTTATTCTCTAACAATTCTAATATTTAGGTTTCATCTTTATTCTGCAACAATAAAAAATACATATTTTTATATAGTATGAATTCAGAACTCCAATATCCTCTTGAACTGGATTTTGCTATCCATTTTTTAGCTGCTTCACCTGTTCCTTGGATATAAGTAGCTGTGGAAAAACGGAAAAAACAGAATTTAAAATTTCACATATAAATCTCTGTCTGGTTTGGTGTATCTATTTTGTTATTTAGAATTTGTGTTTCAATCAACTATGGTAAAAGTTACTTTTTGAGAGATTTCCATTTCAGTTGAGCCTGTATACAACTGAAGTCTCATTTCAATAAGTTTCATTCAATTCTGGATTTAATTCAAAATAATCATGATAAGCAGTGCTGAGGACTGCAGTACAAAGAATCTGCTTCAGTTAGTAAACTTTGAAAATATAGATATAATCGAATAACAAGCTAGTTTGGTGTTTGGTTTAAGGCTAGAAACGGTGAGACTATGAATTCTAGTTTAGTCTTAAGCACAAAGCCAGTTGCGAAATCTTGGACCAGTCCATTTATCTCACCCCTAGGAAGAAGGCAAGGGCAAATCAATTCTGAAAATATTAGCAGGAAATAGTCCAGACAGTCACCAGGAATCAACACAAACTTGTTGACAATCTAAAAGGAATATAACAATCTGACAATCTAAAAATAAACCCTCTCCATTTGCCATGCTGTTTAGAATGTCAGAAAGATTAGCAGGTTACAAGGTTAGCAATCTCAGCAGCCCTTCACATCTTATTCCTAAAGCCAGAAGTTCCTAGGTGAACAAAGCTCTTTGCTCAAGACCAGTTTGAGGCCAACTGATGCCCTAGACCCAGCCCAATAATAGTGCTCCTCAGCCTTCCCGTTGCTTAACTGACAAGACATTAAGACTCAATAAAACTAAAACTGAAAACTAGTTCAGTTTTATATTAAATGTGGCTGTCAAAATATTACTGGCATAATAGCTGGGGAGGGAGGGGGAATCTATGCTGTCCCCTTTCCCTTGGTGCCCTAAGCACATACTTATTTTTGGTTTAATGGCTAATCCAGGACTGCCTTTGTCCTATCCCATCACAACTAACTATCCTGTTTCTTCTTTTTCCTTTACAGACTCCCAGGTTGGTCTCCAAAAGATGGTAAGAAAAACTTTACTTAAAGTCAGAAATGTTTGGGTGATAGAAAGATTAAAAGGAGTGCTTCACATTGACTATAGTCTGGGGGGAACTTTCCTTGGAAGTTGCATTGCAACTACTTGGCAACTTCTTTGCAGGAGCCTATTCTAATTACTTTGGTTCTTGGATGAAGGGTTCACAACAATGCAAAACTCCTTGTCAAGTAAAATTGTGTTGCCTCCTTGCTGATTTATTGTGGAATACTCAGGGCTCTCATTGAAGTCATAAAAATGTGTCAAGATTTAGAGTATACTCTTTGACAATCTTACATCTCATTAATTCCAAGTAGTTTTTCGTACTTAGAAGACAAGTAAAATGGTAAAAATGATCCACAGATTACTATGACTTTATTCATATAACATTGTAAACCAAATCAGGCAGAGTTAGCAGTTGCATTTGCACAAAGTGCTAAGCTTGGTTGGTATTCATCTTGGTTAAAGGAATAGGCACAATTCAGGGTACACACACACAAACACAGGATTATACCAGTGGACTATTAACTACCCTGTTTCCCCCAAAATAAGACATCCCCTGATAATAAGCCCAATCAGGCTTTTGAGTGCATGGCAATAAGGCCAAGCATTTATTTCAGGGTTCAAAAAAATATAAGACAGGGTCTTATTTTCAGGGAAACACAGTATCAGTAGGAAATTGTTCTTTCTGAAGTGAAACACCCAATTTAGGGAATGAGAAACACCTCAAAGACCGAATGGGAATGGCCATGTGCAACTCTCATTGCAGTATGCGAGAGATAGAGGCCTTCTACTATTTATTTACATCGCCTTTCTGTCTTTACAACAGCATCCTATGGAGGAGGCAGCACAATCACCTACAGTAGTGGTGGCAGCGGTGGTGGTGGTGCCGTCAGTGGCAGCGGCTACAGCAGTGGTGGCAGTAGCGTCACTACCAGCAAAGTGCGTTCTGGAAACTTCTGAATCTCCTGAAAAGTGCACTCACCTATTAGATGGGCTTCCTTCCTTAAAGACCAAGCAGTTTCAGCACCGCCACAAAATCCTTCTTTTTGCAGAAGTATGCCTCGGCTTGGCTACTTTCTTCACAGTGATCCCTTTCCAGCTTTGCCTGACTCACCTTAGCCAATTCTCATTCTATATTGCTCATCATAATAAAAATCCTCTTTGGGCTTGATTTTGCAAATTAAAATGGCTTGGTCTCTTTCTTGTTTGCTCCACAGGTGTTTACCACTCTTCAAAGTTTGACACAGGCATGTTTGTTGAATAGAAAACTGTCTCTGGAAAAAACAGCAAGCAAACAAACAAACAAAAAAGCACATGGGAAGAACTTCCCTTTAGGGAAGTTATGATCTTCAAAAATTTGCTTCATTGCTTCAGTTTTCATATTCAAGTTTTTTTAATTTTGATTAAAAGATATCTGAAGAAATATTCACAGATCCAATGGAGAAGGTGAATGTTGTGCTTTCTTTTCCTAGAATATACAAAGAGCTAAGAAATTTATTGCAGCTTTGTTTAACTCCCTACATTACCTAGGGCATTCTGGAGTGACCATGTGATTACACCACATTACATAGCCATCTACTCATTCAGGAAACTCTAGAGAAATTTAGAAGTGTTTCTGCAAGAAGTCTGTTAGAAAGGCACTATGCTTTTTAAAGGTTAAACAAATTCAGTAAAAGATATCTAGTCCATTACAAACATTTAAAAAATAATAATACTAATTCCTGCCTCTGTGATTTTGTTTTTGTTGAATACTAATCAATACTATTGTTGATTAGTATTCATCCCACCATTGGTTTTTTTGGGGTGGATGTGGAGAGGCAATATTCCGAAACCTGCTTCAAGAGACATTTGAGGCAAAACTCTTTTTGCTCCTTATGTCCATTCTATTCTATTCCCTTTTTGAGGTCAGAGTCTGAACCCAGAGAAATTCAAGGCAATAATTGTGTGAAACACTAAAATATTTCCAACACTTGATCTGGTTTTCTCTGCATTTTCCTCTTATAGCTGGGATATTTTTCATAGATGGTTCCTTTAAAAGGTGTAAATGGGAAGTAGAGATCCTTGAATAAAAGAATACCAAAAGTCAATGATCATTGTAAAAACATGGGTGGGTGAATAGTTTTATTTGTTTTGTAGAATGAAATAGAAAGCAGCACACTACATTAAAACATTGTAAGAAAATAAATATTGTTGAAAGGTCAAAATAAGATTAATGAACTTTTAAATAGATGGATACAGCAGAAAGTAATTCCCAATTTGCCCTGAATCTTTCATGATTCATTTTTTCCCCTTCTTTGATTCAACAGACTTTGTCTGGATCTCCTTTTCTAGCTTACAACCCTTCATATTCAAAGCTACACAGTTGCTCTGAGGTATATGGGGGTGCTCACCTAGCACCCATCCACAGCTAGATAATAGTTTACAACAAAATGCAACGTGTCATGAATTATTTCTTGTGATGTCATTTGACTGATACTATATAGTCTCCCTCAATAGGGGCTATCTCTGAGTATATGCCCAGCTTTTCAAGTGAAGGAATCAACATTGGGATCTTCATCCTTGTTGAAGGTGCTGAGAATCTTGGTAAGGAAACATTTCTGTAAGGATGACCCAACTGAACACAGGTTGTCTCAGAGACATTAACAACATCAGAGATCCAAGTCTATCCTTATTTGCTCAGAATGTCTTCTCCTATACATTGGCCCTTTGCCATCTTGGCAGGGAGGAGGGAGGGCAGCAGGAATCTTGCTCCTAGATAAAGCACTGTGATGTTATCACCCATCCTGTATTCTTCTCCTGTAGGCCATAAAAGCATTCATGGAAATAAAGGTGATGGAGACTAGCATTCTGTTTTGCAGCTCACCAGGTTTATATTACATTTTTGCTTTCAGGATTTATTTTTGGCATTCAAATCAGGTGGCAGACACCTTGGTGGATGTCTGTAAAACTCTGGCTGCCGATCCCTACCTTAAAGGCAGATAAATTTTAGTCTGAATGCAGAATACTATGAAGACCTCTGTTCTGATGAAACTTCAGCGGGGAAAGTTGGGAATATCAATAGCTGAATTTTTTTTTTATATGAAGCCTCTCATTATGCAAATTTTATTGATACAGTTGTGATCTCATAAAACCTCACAAACAAGGTAACTGCCTAAATTGGGAGAAAGCAACTTGTTAGGCTATCTTTACAGTTTGGGAACAAAGTGAGAATGTTTCCCACACATTGCATCCAAATCTTTACCTCTAGAAATTGTTTTGAATTGTTTGTGTCTGTTGTGGTATGAAAGAGAGAAACGTTCTATGGATTGAAAGACTCGTCACAGGGAACATTTATGGCCAAATATGTAGATTATTATAGATAGTTTCTACACCATTGAAAAATATTGACTCAGATTCTTAAGAGTCTGATATGAATATTCTGATATCCGTCCTTCCACCCACCCATCCATCCTAGGTTGCATAATAAAATCATATTATAAAGATAACCAAAACCCATTGCTATTCATTTTCAAACCTGGCATTCTCTTGATATTTCAATCTATAATTTTTATAATCCCCACTAGAGTGTTCAACTTGAAGCCTTCTACAAATAAATGGGAAGGTCAAGAAGCAGGAAATTTACAAATCAGGTCTTGCAGTGATCGTAATTTACTGAGGGTGGAATTCTTCCTGTACAGGGATGGGCAAATTTTTTTGGCTGAGAAACATTTTTGATTTTTTTTTGAGGCGGAAGAAGGCATGTCTGGAATGCGATGACATTTCCAGACTGTCAGGGCCTCAACTTTTCAGCATAACTGAAATATGAAGGGACATTAGGAACATGGTTTTAGTTAAGAGTTGTCTAACCCTGTCCTATGTAGTTCAGTGATGTTCCGTTGTAGTCTTCTCCCACCCAAGAAAATTATGAAATTTAATGTACTGTACATGTCAAAATAAAAAAAGTTTTCTCTATGTTGCAGAGTCATATTCAATACTGTGTGTATAAGAGGTATACATGTCTTAAGCCAATATGCACATTACTGCATAACTATATAATTTTTTTTACCTTTTTAAAATTTTACCCAGTTCCAATTATCTTTTGCTTGAAATCTATTCTTCTAGAAACTGAAACTCACCTTAGCACCCAGCTAGAGTAGCTTCAATGAAGGATCAGTAACACAGAAGTAAAGTTAGTTGACCTGAAAATAAAATGTAAAACAAGGCCACAAGTCCAGGACTTAGAGCATAGAACATAGAATAACAGAGTTGGAAGGAACCTTGGAGGTCTTCTAGTCCAACCCATTGCTCAAGCAAGAGACCTGATGCTATTACAGACAAATGGCTGTCCAATCTCTTTTTGAAAACCTTCCGTGATGTCAAGAGTCAACTAGAATCAGAGACTCCAACATACCAATCTCTTTTGGAGGGAGAAAATCTGAAGAATGAATAATAGAAGAAAGTGGAAAGTAATTTTGTAGACTTGCATTCAGACCATTTAGAATAGGGATGTAAGAAAAGCCAGGGACTACTTAATGATTGTTCAAAGATATGATGGTCCTCCCCAGAACTACTTACAACCTGTTTTTGAAGTTACAGTGGCCGCTCCCACCCCCTGGTCACGTGATTACAGTTTGGGTAATTGGCAATTGGCACACCTCTATGGCACTTTGTAGCAACCTGGGGTCCTGTGACCATAATTTGCAATGTTTTATGCCAGTTTCTAGTGTTTATTTTCAGCTTTTGGCTCCCTGGGGAAACTGGATTCCTTAAACTGTGGCTTTCACTTAACAACTGCAGCAAGAAAGATTGAAAAATTGGGTCTGGTCATGTGATCTCTTGTCTTATGACTACAATGACTACAAAGACTTATGATTGTAATTATGGGCTCAATTACTGTTGTAAGTTGAGAACTACCTGTTCTTATAACAATTGCATTCCAATATAGCACTATCTAGGAGTTTTGAAACCATGTTTTTTAAACACCTGATGCAAATGCATAAGTCATAGCCTGTGTATGATTATATTATTACGTATGTGCCATATGCAAATTCCTTATGTGTCCAGTCACACTTGGCCAATAAAGAATTCTATCTATCTATCTATCTATCTATCTATCTATCTATCTATCTATCTATCTATCTATCTATCTATCTATCTATCTATCTATCTATCTATCTATCTATCGTCTGTCTGTCTATCTCTATCTATCTATCTGTCTGTCTGTCTGTCTGTCTATCTATCTATCTAT
>QLTV01001993.1:113291-154690 GCA_003457575.1 Thermophis baileyi
GAAGAGAAGAGAAGAGAAGAGAAGAGAAGAGAAGAGAAGAGAAGAGAAAAACTGGAGAAAATCACAAAATACAAAGCCCTGCAAATAGAAGTAGAATGACTGCGACAAAAGAAAACAATTCTAAAACATCTGAAACACGGTTTGAATGCCATTGGCATTGACAAAATTACCACTGGTCAATGACAAAAACTATTTGAACAACAATGTCAAATCCAGTATAAACATCTGGCTGACTGTGCAAGCAATCATAATAATATCATCTCCCTCAGCTCCAAAATGACAGCAAACTAAAAATCAGGTGAGTTTCCCAGGAGAAGACTTCCAGAATCAGGCAACACAAGAATAGATGTTGAAGATAGCCTCTGTTGAAAATTTAAATGATCTTTTGGCTTGCTTTTCCCAAACCATGAAGTGATTCAAATAATTTTTTTTTCTTTCCAAATATACTTTTCTGCAGTGGTGAAATCCAATTTTTTTTACTACCGGTTCTGTGGGCGTGGCTTGGTAGGCGTGGTGTGCTTGGCGGGCGTGGCAGGGGAAGAATACTGCAAAATCCCCATTCCAACCCCACTCTGGGGCCAGCCAAAGGTGGTATTCTCTGAACTACTCAAAATTTCCGCTACCGGTTCTCCAGAACCTGTCAGAACCTGCTGGATTTCACCCCTGCTTTTCTGCTAAATATGCTGAATATTTTTTTTATTCTGTCCCACTTCACTTTACTGTATCCCTCTATTTTATATATGCTTCACAAAATACTTTTCCTATTACTTTTATGAGCAGAAGCTATGGCTTTCCACTCATAGCTTCAATAACATTTTCAGGATAGAAGAACTTTGATCTTAGGATACAGATGGCCAACATGTCTTTAGTAATAATATAATTCATTTAATACTGATTGAATACTGGAAGGAGATTGGGGAGGAAGGGAGAGAAAGTAATGTTGTGAAATAGACACTGTAGAAGGATTTTTCTGCATGTAGGCCTCAAAAGCACCCTAATTCATAGGTCCGCATTAATGCAAAGCAAATCCTCAGTATTCAACCTATGAATTATTTAAAAACAAAACAAAACCTAGAATTTCTTCATATTCATTGCCACTGGCAATCATATTTTTCTTCCTGACACTGAGATTTTATGCTTCATTTACCTGTTAAGAAATTCTGATGATATCATTATTATTTTAGGGTAATTATTGACTTATCTCCAATCATACACTGTGTTGGTTGTTTAGACTTGCTGGGAAACATTTCAAACCTCCTTTGAATTTATCTGTGTTTATCTTGTAGGGAGACAACACCTTTGGATTGAACACAAGCATAAATGCCCTTCCCTTTCGAAAGGCATCAAGCTGTTCTCTTCAGGGATATTGCTCAAACTTGATTAAATCTTGAAAGTTCTAGCTAACAAAACTTTTCAATAAGCACATGCACACTAGCATTTAACATCTACTTAGGAGCAGGATAGGTTTCTTGGCAGTGACATCAATCTATGAACTACTACAATGCATTCCACTCACATTATACATGCCTCTTATGTACAACTTCGTAAGAATGTGTAACATTTCGAAGACAATAACTAACAATGCAATCAAACTGGAGCTAAAATTACATTTTGAGCAAGTTGCAAATGTAGTAACATTTTCCCCCTTCACTAAATTATCTATTTCAGAATGCATTTTATTACTGATGTAATATTAATGAATTGCTGACTACTCATTTTTAATTTTCCTGCTGCATGATAGTTCTGAAGGGGAGGACATTAGGAAATAACTCTAAAGAAGGGGAGATCTCAGGTTTATGTAGGTCCTGCAAATGTTGCTGTATAGCTCTAGCAAACCCAGTTTTCATGAGCAAATGAAGGACGCTGGAAGTTGAAAGATCCGAAGAGTCAAAAATTTCTCAACTTTTTAGGAGGTGATTATGAGCATTATACTGGACCATTTATGCAGGATCAAATAAGAGAAAATACATTATCAAAACTGGGGACAAAAGAAGATACCTACAGACATACAATAGGAACGTATGTGTGAAATAATTATTTTTAAATGAAAGTAAATACACCTCAATATTGCAAAGAAAGCTGTGACCAATAGTTTGTGAGTCTATTTCATTTGTTGATGGAAAATTTCATCAACAAAGAAAAGACAGAATTAGATTAAAATGTAAAGGAACTGTAATTTATTCATGTTTATACTTTTATTGTAATCTTATATATGCTTGACAATAAATAAATAAATAAATAAATAAATAAATAAATAAATAAATCAATAAAAAAAAATATGAAGTTTATGTTCTACTCTATTCTATTCTAAGATTTTATGCCATTTTTACAAATCTATCAAATTAAATTAAATATAAGGGGATAACATCTAACATGAGATGACAAGATTCAAATGATCCACATCCTTTGGACTTTTTTCTCTCATTCATTCTTGCATTCATTCATTCATTCATTCATTCATTCATTCTCTCCCCCCTCCCAGATGTGAACCTTGTCCCAATTATACAAGTTATACAAAAAACCTGAAACAAATTCACTGAACTACAAATTCAACTACTGTATACAGTAATAGTTCTGAGCCTTGAAAAACATTTTGCTGTTTTCATTTTCATCAACTTTCAATGGAAATCTTATTTCCCTGGTCTCCACCCCCCTCTTTTTTTTTACTTTTTCTTTGATTGAATGATTTGCCCATTGTTCTCATTTCCTTTATAACCTATGACAGTGTTGGCGAAACTTTTTGGCACTGACTGCCGAAATGGGAGCATGTGTGTGCAGGGAAGCACCGGAAACCAGAAGAGCAGTTCCCTGGCATGCATGTGCACACCGGGAAGCTGAGCTTCCAATTTCCGGCATGCGCATGTGCACCGGTCTTCTGGTTTCTGGTGCTCATATTCGGGCGATGACCAGCTGCATGCGTGCCAGGGAGCTGCTCTTCCGGTTTCCAGTGCTCCCGCGCATGCGAAGACCAGCTGGCCAGCACACATGTGTGCGCCGGAACCCGGAAGAGCAACGGGCGACGGCTGGCATGCCCGGAGAGATGGCTCTGTATGCCACTTCCGGCAGGTTCGCCATCACGGACCTATGATCTTTATGAGATCTAGCCTAAATGCTCACTCAATATCTTCAATGGAATTGATTTTGATCATTTGCAACAGAGGATTGCAAAATTGGAAAGAAGTAGCAATATTATGGCATAAAATTAAGGGATAAGGTATTTGGTACTTTCTACCTTAAAAACTTTGACTATGATCAGATCAAGTAGCAATTTCATCCAAAATTTAAAAACAAATAATAATCTATGCAACTCTGTATCACTAGCATTATTTAAAGAGTTTCTGTAGGACAGGGATATCAAACTTGTGTCTTCATGGCATCGTCACATGATGTATCGCGACTTTTCCCCTACACTAAACTGGGCATGGGTGTGGCCAGCACGTGATGCATCTGGCCCACGGGCCGCGAGTTTAACACCCCTGCTGTAGAAGGATGTTGCATTCCAATGTCATCCCCTAGGCAATCCAGAAAGTGCACTGGTTAGAAAGAGGCTAGAGAAAAGTGTGAATAAAGAAGATGAAAATCCTTCCCTCCCCATAAGATGTAGATGTAGTTCAGAGATATATTAAGCAAGACTTTATTATACTGGATATGAGAAGTTCAAACTTTCTGAATTCAATTACAAACTGGTTTGCATCTCTCTTTTGCTAATCAAACCTTGATTATATATAATATTTTCACTTTCTAAATATTCAAATATAGTCTTATTTGAAGTATATGTTGGTGTGTCTAATGTAAATATCATTTTGGAAATACTTATTTTGGGAATGTTTGTGTATTTGTGTGTACATGCATATAATTTGCATTTAGATATCAATACATATGAATATATTTGGCAGGGATAACCAGTTAAAGCAGAAATAAAATTGAAATTTGGATGAATATATTCAAAAGTGACATAGATTCAAATAAACAACTTTGTTCCTATGTGTCAAAAAGATTTAGATTTGAAGAGGAATGTTATTCTGTAATTTCTTTGAAGAGATATTAGATAGTTGTATGTTGCTACGTCATTAACTAAAGTTAATCAGCATCTTCTTTGACTCACAGTTAATAGCTGAAAAAGCCCTCCTGCAATTAGAAAAATTGATAAGTCCTGAGAGGGCTTACAAACTGAGGCAGACATGTTAGTGGAGGCTAACAGTTTATTCAGCTCAATAACAACGCTAACAGTGAAAGCGCTAGTTTGACAGCTATCGCGGCTCGCTCTGGCTAACAGAGAGCGGCAAAGTCAGCACCTTTGACAGCGCTTTATATAGTCACGCCAGAATGGCGACAACCAATCAGCGTTCAGCAGCATCCGACGTCAGCTGCGGACTTGAGGGAAGCCTGGACACAGCACTCCTCCATCACTAGATGGCACATTCATAGTCTTGCAGGTAGACAGACCTTCTCCTGGTTCTCTCGGACTGTCGGAGAGTTTCTGTAGAAGCTGGACTGGGTGCAAGCATTGAAGAAGTTCCTGCTGCCATTTCTGGAGGCTTTTCTGCTTTGCTGACCAAGTCCTCAGAACAGGGTAGGTCATACTTGTTTCGGTCGTCGTCGGTCACCTCGTCTCCTAGGATAGGGTCACCTGCAAGTAAACTTTTAGCTGGAATGTGTGGGTTATTTTCTGGTATGTAAGCTTTTGTTTTAGTGCTCCAGCGACCCCTTAATTGATCAATGTGGCATTGCCACATTTGTCCATCCTCTAAAATCAGTGCATAGGACCAGGGGCCTGCTTGATTAGTGATAGTCCCCTGGTTGGAAAGTTTTAATTTTTGAAGTTGAGTCCCTGGGAAGGTCTGGGGAATAGTTAGGGTGTAGTCTGTCCAGGTTAGTCTTTATTCTCCTTCCCATTAGCAGTTCAGCAGGACTTTGATTAGTTTCTGGGCATAGTGTGGCATGCTGTAAAAGAAAGTATTTTGATATTTTATAGTTCCAGTCCCCAGGCCCTAATCTTGCCAGGGCCTCTTTTACAGAGCGCACAGTCCTTTCCGTCCTACCATTTGTTGCAGGAAAAAATGGGGCTGTTAGAATATGCTTTATGCCCAGTCCTGCTAGGTATACTTCAAAAGGGCCTGATGTAAACTGGGGCCCATTGTCAGAGACCAGGGTGTCTGGTATGCCATGGGTAACAAATAAGATCTGAAGTATCTTTATTACCATTTCTGAAGTAGTGGAGGACATCAGCTTCACTTCTACCCATTTGGAATATGCGTCCACCCCTATGAAGAACATCTGGCCTTGAACTGGGCCAGCCAGGTCAATGTGGAGGCGAGACCATGGCCCCCTTGGTTTGTCCCATTCTGAGGGGGGTGCTTTCGGTGGGTTTGCCCTCATTTCTTGGCATGTCTGAGACCCAATCAACAATATCTTGATCTAGGTTTGGCCACCAGACGTAGCTCCTGGCCAGAGCTTTCATTCTTACAATTCCAGGATGGCTGTCATGTAATGTGGTCAGGATTTGGTTCCTTAATGCTTTAGGAATGATAACTCTATGTCCCCAGAGCAAACAACCTTTCATGGTAGATAGTCCATTTTGTCTTGCCTTGTACTTACTGTTGAAATTGAGGACCCCCAGAGTCTAAAGGCCAGCCTCTCTTCACCCAGTCCAAAACCTGAGAGAGGTGTTTTTCTTTGTACGTGTGTTTGGCCACGTCTGCTGCTGACAGAATGTTTGGCAGATCCTCTATCATCAGTACAGAGTTAACAGGAGCTGGATCCTCCACTGGAACCAGTAGAGGGCATCTACTGAGGGCATCTGCATGTGCGAGATGCTTGCCTGGCCTATACTCTAGGTTGTAGTTATATGCAGCCAGAAACTCCGTCCACCTGGTCATCCTTGGGGACAGGATTTGAGGTGATCGCTTGTCCCCAGCAAGTATTCCCAGCAATGGTTTGTGGTCCGTGACCAAGGTAAAATAGATCCATACATGTATTCATGGAACCTTTTAACTCCCGTGACCAGGGCTAAGGCCTCCTTATCTATCTGTCCGTAATTCCTTTCTGTCTGGGACATGGTGCAAGAGAAAAAGGCTATCGGTGCCTCCAGCCCTATTGGCAAGCTATGACTGAGGACGGCACCCACACCATAGGGAGAGGCATCGCATGTCAATACTAATGGTAATCGGTCATTGTACTGTAGGAGGAGGCTGTCCGAAGTGAGCATTTGTTTGATTGCTTGAAAGGCGGCAGCTTCTCGAGAGCCCCACAGCCAAGTTTTGTTGAGTCTAATAACCTATGTAAAGGCTCAGCCACTGAAGCCTTGTGGGGCAAAAAGACACCATAAAAATTTACAAGGCCAAGAAATGCCTGCAATTCCGTTTTATTCTTTGGAACAGGGGCTTCCTGAATTGCCCTAACTTTGGTTGGATGCAGGCCTGAGGAATCAACCCTGTAGCCCAAGAATTCCACTTCTGTTACACCTAGTTTACATGTGTCTAGTTTAAGGGTGAGTCCCGCTTGTTTGAATTTCTGTAGCACTTCTCATAAACGTATTTCTAATTGAGATAAATTCTCAGCAGAGACCAAGATATCGTCAAAATAGGGAACTACTCCAGGAAGGCCCTGGAGCAGTCTCTCTATCAAACACTGAAATATTCCAGGGGCTACAGTAACTCCAAATTGGAGTCTGTGGCATTTAAATGCCCCTCGATGAGTAACGATAGTTTGGGCCTCTGCTATAGCCTCGTCAACAGGAATTTGTTGGTAGGCCTGGGTAAGGTCCAATTTTGCAAAAATTTTGTCTTGTCCAAGGGAGCGAAGGAGATGTTGCACTACCGGCACAGGGTAGGTGGAATTTTGGAGGGCCTTATTGATTGTGCCTTTATAGTCTGCACAGATCCTCACTGATCCGTTGGGCTTCATGGGAGTAACTATTGGAGTTTCCCACTTAGAGTGGTCAACTGCCTTGAGGATTCCCTGACTTATTAGTTTATCCAAAGCAGCATCTACTTTTTTCCTCAGGGCAAAAGGGACTCGCCTATATTTCATACGAATGGGAGCGACCTGGGGATCCAAATTAAAGGAAAGGGGTTTTCCAGTGTACTTACCCAGGTCTGAGGTGAAGACAGTGTTGAACTCCCTGATGAGATCAGGCAGGATTGGCTCTTGGACCTGATGGATTCCAGAGATGGAGAGAACCAAGGAGTGGAACCATTCAAGGCCTAGAAGGCTAGGACGGGGATCTTCCACAATAATGAGGGGAAGATGCCCAGAGAATTGTCCATACTGAATATGGAAGGGGCAGGTACCTAATATAGGAATGATCCTGCCTTGGTTATCCCTCAACTTAGTAGGGGTTGGTTTAAGTTTATATTTTGTAATTTGTGGAACCAATTGTTTTAGCGTCTTCCATGAGATAAGAGACATGGAAGAGACAGTATCTACTTCCATTTTACAAGGAGAACCTTCTAATAATATAGTGATAAAAAAAATTTCTTTCTGTTGCTAATTGCATTTCCAATTATGGATTCAGGGGGAAAGCTATCATTGTTAATAGTATAGCATTCATCTCCCCTGGGTTCAAATTTGAAGGATGGTTTCTTAAAATTTAAAGGTTTAGATAGTGGGCTTGAATTTGGCTGTGGGACTCTGCATACCCTTGCCAGATGGCCCATTCATCCACATCTTAGGCAGTCTGCATTTCTGAACTTCCGTTTTGGCGGGAAAATTTGAAAAAGCTGTTTGTTGAATCTCTGAAGCTGATCTGTTGGAAAGCTCAGCTGCTCTGGCTTCCTCTAATGCTACTTGTAGGGGCAGAACTGTTTTTGTAAGTAAGTGGTATTGTAATCTTAAGTCTCTGATGCCACACATGAGCCTGTCCCTTAGAGCATTATCTAGGTGTTCAAATTCACAGTAAAGTGCAGCTGCCCTGAGGGAAGACATGTATTGGTTTATAGTTTCCCCCTCTTTTGGGTTCCTGTGATAAAATGCATGCCTTCTGGCTATCACAGATGGAACAGGGGAATAGTGGTTCTTCAGGCACTCTGAGATTACATCCCAGGGCACTGTATGAACTTTCTGAGGAGCCAAAAGATTTTTTGCGGTTTCAAATACCTCATTTCCACAGTTAGATAAGAAAAGGGCTTTTTTCCTGTCATTTGAAATGCTAGATAGTTCATTTGCCATCAGGAAGAACTCAAATTTCTCTAGATATGTGTCCCAAGACTCAGCTGCAGGATTGAAGGCAGCAAAAATGGGTAAGGCTGCCATTCTCCACAGAAGGGGATTTAGCGAGGTTGTAGTTTAAACAGTGGCTTCAACTCTTTGTAGTGACAGCTCCTTAGTGACTGGGTTTCAGCTCCGTGTCTGTGCCTCGGGTCGGGAGAAATCCCACCTTTGTCGCCATTTTGATAAGTCCTGAGAGGGCTTACAAACTGAGGCAGACACGTTAGTGGAGGCTAACAGTTTATTCAGCTAATAAAAATGCTAACAGTGAAAGTGCTAGTTTGACAGGTAGTGCGGCTCTGGCTAACAGAGAGCGGCAAAGTCAGCACCTTTGACAGCGCTTTATATAGTTGCACCAGAACGGCAGCAACCAATCAGCGTTCAGCAGCATCCGATGTCAGCTGCGGACTTGAGGGAAGCCTGGACGCAGCAAAAATATTCTACGTTATCATGTGATAATTGCAATTAACCTAACTCTGAAAATATTATCTATTCTATCCTGTTATTTTGTTGTCAATATACAATCTGCTTAAATTTAGTTAATAGATCTGCTTTAATATTCTCTGTTCCCAGCTGACCCAGTTCTGACTTAGAAAATAATTTGTCAATTTGAAATTATATTTTCATTGTATTCTTCTTGCTCTAACAATGCTTTATTCTTCCAACAAGTCTGTTGAGCTAAATTAGGATAAACCATTGTAAGTGACCCATGATCAACTAAAATGATTTATCTGTAAAGGGAATATGAACCTGGATCTCCACAATCTAAGCTTTTATCCTAACTAGCATATCCAGCCTGGTGCTTTCCATCTCTTTGAATTGTAGTCTCCTGGTTGGTACAGGTAATCCTTGATTTAGGACCAGAATTTCCTTTGTTAAGCAAGATTATTAAGTCACGATTTTATGACCTTTTTTTTGCCATAGATGCTAAATGAATCACCGTAGAATCATTCAGTCATTAAACAGATCTGGTTTCCCCATTGACTTTGTTTTTCAGAAGTCGACTGAGAAAATTGCAAATAGTGACCACATGACTGCAGCTGTTGACAGACTGGATTTTATCATAGATTTTATGTGTTATTTATTATTTTATTCTAGAATTTTTAATTGTATATTTATTGGGTGTTTTTATTTGTTCTGGTTTCTGGTCTATGACTGTAATAAAATTCTGATATCTGACTCCAACTGACTGCAACTGTTATAAATATATGCTGGTTGCCAAGTGCCCAGATTTTGATCTGTGACCATACAGAAGCTGCAACTGTGAGGACTGGTTAAGCAGTGGTGGTATTCAGCCAGTTCGGGCCAGTTCAAGTGAACCGGTAGTTAAATTGCTGGCTGGCTCCATCCCTTCCTGCCCTGACCCTTCTAGGATTCCCCACGCACCCCATTTTGGCTCCCATGTAAGTGCAGGGAGGCCTCCTAGTCCCAAAACGGGGTTCAGGAAGGGCGGCACCCCCCCCCCGTGGCCCATTTTTGCTTCCCAGGAGGCTTCAGGGAGGCTTCCTAGGCCCGTTTTCGCTTCCCAGGAGGCTTCAGGGAGGCCTCCTAGGCCCGTTTTCGCTTCCCAGGAGGCTTCAGGGAGGCCTCCTAGGCCCATTTTCGCTACCAAGGAGGCTTCAGGGAGGACTCCTAGGCCCATTTTCGCTTCCCAGGAGGCTTCAGGGAGGCCTCCTAGGCCCAAAATGGGGCATGGGGGTGTGGCGCGTTCCCTCCCCCGTGGCCCGTTTTTGCTCCCAGAGGGGTGCAGGAAGCCGAGTGCTGCCTGTCACACACCCTGGCCACGCCCATCATGGCCACGCCCACCCAGCCAGTCATTAGAGCAGAGAACCGGTTTTAAATTATTTGAATCCCACCACTGGAAAGTCACTTTTTTCAGTGCTGTTGCAACTTTGAACAGTTGCTAAATGAATGATTATAAGTGTAAAACCCATCCCAGCACAAGAACATCAGGTTGGGAAAAGCCACTCACTGCATTTTATTAAAGCAACTGGAAATGTATCGTATTAGCATTCTTTCCTTAGATTTTGTTTTCTCTTTTTAACTTCCCATGGAAATTATTGCCACAAATGCCTGAGGGATAGTAAGATTGTAAACAGGAAGGGAGGCTTCTACAAGGCAATTTTCTTATTAAATGCAGACTTAGTAATTACTACAGGAAAGTCCAGGAAGGCCTCTAAAGAACCATTTCTGGTCACTTAACCATCATCTCAGGGCTTTCAGCAACTTACCTCCATTGATAAGAGCTGACTGTCCATAACAAGAGATACACTATCCTGCTACTAATTAAAATATGTGGCACTCCATTTTTACAGGAACAAAAATGTCTTAATATATATCAGGGGATGGGATTATTCTCTCATAGGCTCCATGGAATTTTCAGTTAGCAGCCACACACTTTTTCCTTAGTATAGTTTTTATTAGTAATTGGCTGAGAATTCCGTAAAATGTAAGCAAAAACTGATTTAAAATCAGAAGCATCTACGTTTTCCATTCCAATCTCTCCAGAACCTTTGTGAATGAACTATTCCTTTAAAAAAATATGTTAAGTTTACCTATTCACTAGTGGTTATAAATTTTCAGGATTACTTAGAATTTATAATTCAGTTCATTTTTAATTTGCAATTTAATTCCAAGAAATAAGTCAATTCAAAGGTTTGACTTAATAAAAAAAATGTTTGTGTGCAATGACTCTATGAATCAATTTAATGGCACCGTTTGATTCTAATTTGAAGGAGTAATTTGATTGAACTGCTTTTTAATTGAATATGAATCAAAGTTTCACACAATCCTATTGATTATTTCCAAATCATGGATTACTGTGGAAATTTGCTGTTTGCCAAAAAGAAGAAGAAGAAGAAGAAGAAGAAGAAGAAGAAGAAGAAGAAGAAGAAGAAGAAGAAGAAGAAGAAGAAGAAGAAGAAGAAGAAGAAGAAGAAGAAGAAGAAGAAGAAAAAGAAAAAAAGAAAAGACATTGTTAAACTTCTAATAAAATAAAATAAAATAAAGTGATTTTTTTTCTTAACAAGCACCCACCTTGTCTACAGTTCTTGGAAGGAAAAGTTACAGGTAGTCCTTGACTTATGACTATAATTGAGCCCAAAGTTTCCATGGCTAAGCAAGACAGTTGTTAAGTGCAATTTGACACATTTTATCACCTTTTTTGCCACAGTTGTTAAGTGAACCACAGAAGTTGGTTAAGTAAATCATGCAGTCATTAAACGCACGCACACCCATTGACTTTGCTTTTTGGAAGCCACCTGGGAAGATTACAAATGTTGTTTATAATGCAACTTTCATTAATACATGCCAGTTGCCAAATTTTGATCATCTAACCATGTGATCCTGCAACAGTCATAAGTGTGAAAAGCAGTTTTTTTTTCAGTGCTGTTGTAACTTTGAACAGTCACTAAATAAATTGTTGTAAGTTGAGAACTACTTCTATACCAAAATTCTGCAAGTGTTAGCTTTTTCCAAATCAAATTAATAATTTGAGAACAGTTTCCATTTTGTGTGTTTGCTTACTTTTTTTTAACCACATAATCCTCCATGGTTAGATCAATTTAGTTGACTAATCATAGCCAGCAACCACAGGAACAATCTGGGCTAATGGAAACACAAATCCAATTCTTGTGATTTATCAAGAGTAAGGCTATATCATTCTAAACCTGATTTTTTTAAAATTAGCAAGTAGCCAATTTTACCAGTCCAAGGCTCCCACTGTGCAGTGGACCAGTGACATGAACAAACAGTGATGAAAATCAACTTTTCTTGAAGTGATCACAAAGCCTGAGCATGGTCAGCATGGACACGGTGTATCATCAACAGCCTAGCTCCATAAAACATATGAATCAGCCCACTTAACAAATTAGTGTTCTGCTTATAACCTAAGTTATTTTAATAAAAACCAAGAATCTTTTGTCAAAAGAATTGTTGGATCAGGATCACGTGGCTTAATCAATTATAAGATCTACTGGTCTAAGTAGTATGAGTTATTGTAAGGCTTTTATGACAGATGATACTCCTGGCATTATTTCATTCAAGAAACATTCCCAGAATGTACATTTCTTTTGCCCACCAAAAGAAATTGCCCACCAAAAGCAGTTTGAAAGCATGCAAATGCGAGTAGATGAATAGGTACCACTTTGGTGGGAAGGTAACAGTGTTCTGTGCGTCTTTGGCGTATAGCCATGCTGGCCACGTGACGACAGAAATTGTCTTTGGACAATGCTGGTTCCCTCAGCCAAGAAGCAGAGATGAGCACTGTCCTCTAGAATCAGATATGACTGACAGGGAAACCTTTACCTTTATCTTGCATTTCCCAGGATGCAACTTTTGTTAGACTCATTGGTTGAATTCACGAAATATGCTCAAAACTAATTTAAGTCAATAACAGTAACAATTATTCTTTCTTTTGCATTCTATTTGTAATTTTTTTTCTTTTCTTTTTCTTTTTCTCCCTCCTAAAAGACTGCTTGGCTGAGAAGGAACAGAGAATTCTTATCAGAGATCTAAAGTGATGACTTTGAATAGAAGATTTGAATTAGGGTGACAGCTACACAAAGGCTGAATTAGGCTGAGAACTGCATGGAGCCCACAGGAGGTTTCTCACCTCTTGTTTGATGCACTAGGAGATACATCATTTAACACTTCCTGCCACATGCTATACCTGTGGAGGAATAAAGGCGTGTGCTTATTAACAGGTTTCACTCCTACTGGTGCAAATTAGACCAAATTAGGGTGGAATCGCACATTGCAATAAACACCAGGGCACAGCAAAATGTCAAAGCCCTGGAACGTGTTCTCATTCTTTTCTATAATAATATTTATCTGTGCTCCAATGTCAAACACAGGTTTGTTTTTCTGCTTTGCCAGTCAATGAACTGGAATGTTATAATGGTATGATTCAAGTAAGTGTATTACATATAATGATGGGGGAAAATTTGACCTGCTGGTACTTTTTTGGCAGTCACCCCATATTTATCATAATAGGCCAGTCTGCCCCCAAGCTTTTATCTCTATTGGCATGGCTGCTCTGTAATCTCTCACTCTAAATCAGTAATTTGTTAAGTAGTCATGAAACACCAAGAAAAACCTGTTCATTTCCTCAAGTTGCTCTCCCCCAAGCCAAGTGTCAGTCATTCTGACATTTATGTATGAATGCTGATGTTGTTGTAGCCAAAATGTCACCATCCAGGCACAACGGAGAAATGACATGAGGTGTGGGGATCCTGAGATTTTCAAAAGTAAAAAAAGAAGTAGGGGAACAAAGTCTGATTGGAGATAGAGAGAGCCCTGTGAGGACCATATATACCATATGGCACAGGGGTCTGCAAGGGGCAAAATGGAGAGAAGTAGAAAGAAAAAAGATCAAGCCTAGGTTTCCTTCAACAATTTTAAAAGAACATTAAAATTGAATCCACAAATACTCTTGAAAGTTTGTGCTCTTGAAATTGGTAGGAGAGCATTATGCCAAATGTTCAATTAATTGGGTTAGGTTTAAAAAAGAAAATCCTTAACAAAATATCTTTTAAAAAAAATGTTGATCCAGGTGCAATTGGAAACATATTTTTCTCTTCTTCCTTTCCATCTCTGTTCTGTTCATCAGTTAGAGAGATGTCTACTGCTCCTGCCTGCAGAAATGGTCTTCCTTTATCTTTGAGCCACAGATTATAGAGACAATCCTTGGTATGCAGAGGTCCTCTATTTAAAAACCTTCTCATCCACATGCAATCTAAATAATTTATATATTAGGTTTACACAGTGTGAAGAGAAAGCAGCTGCCAATCCATCTAGTTCAAAACCTGAACTAGAGCAGATATATAATTTATGTACAGGTAATCCTTGATTTATAACCACAATTGGGATCAGAATTTCTGTTGCTAAGCAAGGCGGTTGTTAAGATACCCCATTTTTATGATCTTTTTGCCACAGTTAAGCGAATCCCTACAGTTGTTAAGTGAATCACATGGTCATTAAGTAAGCCCAGCTTCCTCCATGAACTTTTCTTGTCAGCCGTTCGCAAATGATCACATGACTCTGGAATGCTGCAACTTTTGTAACTTCGACTGGCCCAAATTTTGATCATATGATTGTGGGGATGCTCATAAGTAGGATGACTGGTCATAAGTTGCTTTTTTCAGTGCTGTTGTAACTGTAAACAGTAACTAAACAAATGGTTTTAAGTCAAGGAGTACCTACTGTATATCCACAAACTTTCCAAGATTAGTGAGATGCATTGTATTTTTAAATAAGCCAAAGTCATTATTTCTAAATTTGAATCTATGCAAATTTGTCTTTTCTTTTATAATAAAGCACTTTGGAGGGATGGACAAGTGGCTGCTCTTCTTATCAAGCTATTAATTATAAGCATGAATAAAAAGCAAGCTTGGAAGACTCCAAGTCATAGTTATGTTTCTACAGCTTTGAGACATCAAAGCAATGCTTATAGTTTGGACTTGCCTGCTTTTTCATTCATAACACTGAGCAATTTCCTTGCAGTTGGGGACTACCATTCTTATAATTTATCTGATTTCAAAGACCTAAAGCTGTGTTTTCAAAAGCATAAAGCTCTATGCTACACAAAGTGATGAAAAAGAAAGTGGGAGGGGGATTTGGAAGAGATCTCTCTTCACATTTCAGTTCTGAAAAAGTCAGGAGGTTTTTTTTTACTTTGGAGTAGCAACAGCCAGCAGGGCATAAAGTTGATGGTTGTTCTTTATGACATCACCAAGAAAGCCCCTCCCTGACACCTTGAAACAATTAAGCACATTTAAAAAAATATATCAGCAAAAACAATGCTCCTAAGATTCCTGAGAGGAATTTTTAAAAATGCATAAAACTTCATCTCCAGCTGTGGAAAAGGGACAAACAACGTATTCAGAAGCAGAGGGAAGAAAAAAAAAAGTTGATGGATGAAAATAAGATTGGTATTCCCTTTAAATGTCTATATTTGAGTTTTAAAGCTGGACTCAATCCAGCTTTGGTGCCCCTTTATCTGTAGACAAAGTCATTTTTATTCAGAAAATTAAAAAAGGCATTTGCCTTTTAAGACAGCTTCTTTGCTTGTTATCTTTAGCTGACAGGTGCTGTTTATTTATTTCTTCATAGAACTGACATATTTGTGACTGATTTGTTTGCACTATATTTCCCAGAAAAGAAAATTAACTAACTGTAGTTTACTTTTAAAATGAGAGGATCATCTTAAATTCCCTGAGAATAACCAAAAATTTTAACGCTATCTTACTTTTATATAAATGTAGCAGGTTTTAATTAGTATGTATGTTTCTACTCCTTTTTGAGTATCTATAGTAGAAACTGGGACAGAAATGAAATACATAGTGAATCCTGAGCCCTCATTTTCTGCCTGTACCACAAAAACCACAGCTCCCATTTTCAGACTGCCTCTTAAACATGCCTGGAAAAACGAGTCCACCAAGTGAGAAATGTTTATGCTTGGATTTCTGGTCTTGTCTGTTTTTCATTCTGAGTTGACACAAAATGCTTTAGGCTTGGGAAACAGCACAGTAAACAACCTCAGTTTTAAGGATCCATGCTTATTTATCACTTACTTAATTTTTATCCTGCCTTTATTTTGGGATAAATTTTATTACACCTTTACACCACCTATTTTCTCCACAACAACCCTCAGAGCCAGGGGTGGTTTCTAACTTACCTCGCTGCTGGTTCGCTTCCTCCTGTGCCGCGTGGGCGCACCGCATGGGCGCGTGTGCGCTTTGCGCGCATGTGCAGTGCAAAAAAAAATCCCCCCCAAAAAAACCCAAAAACAAGATGGCGATGCATGCACAGTGCCGGGAACTCAGCTTCTGCGCATGCGCAGAAGAAAAAAAAATCCAGATTTTTTTAAAAAAAATTTAAAAATATATATAAAAAAAGATGGCAGTGTCCACGGACCGGCACCGACCGAACCAGATCTGTGATGTCATTGTGACGTCACCAGTGGGTCACTACCGGTTCAGGTGAACCGGTCCAAACCGGGAGGAACCCACTTCTGCTCAGAGCAGAGGTGGGTTCCTGCCAGTTCAGACCGGTTCTTTAGAACCGGTAGCGGGAATTTCCCCCCACTCGCCGAACCAGCAGCGATGGCTGGCTGGACACGCCCTCGAACCGTCTCTCTTGGCAGTGCCATAGGTGGTGCCATCTTGTTTTTCGCTTCTGCACATGCGCAGAAGCTGTTTTTTGCTTCTGCGCATGCACAGAAGCTGGATTTTCAGCAATGCGCGGTGTGCGGCGTGGGAGGAAGCGAACTGGCAGTGAGGTAAGTCAGAACCCACCCCTGCCTCAGAGATGGGTTGGGCTGAGAAAGAGGGACTATTCCAAAATCACCCAGCTGACTTTTGTGCCTGAGGGAGAAGTAGAACTCAGGGCCTCCCACTTTCCAGCACCCTAACCACCACACTAAAGGGAGTCACTATGTGAGATGGGTAGCTATATAGATGTGATAAATAAACAAAAATAAATAACATTAAAAAAAACACAGTCAGCAATAGATAAGCATTACACACTTCTATTCATTAAAATTATCTTCTATTAAGTCCTCTGCCCTGTAACTACGTAATTCAGCTGCCTCTTTCTGCATAAGAAAAAGTGCTACTTTTTTCTTGTTAAGATACAATAATAGCTATAAGTAATATGGTATCTTCCTTTGCACAATCAGGATGTTTAAATCTTGTAAAATATTATTTTGATTAAGGGGAAATACTAAAAAAGCTGGCATGTTGCAAAGCAAAGCACCAGCTTCTAGCATGATATTATTTCCAAAAATATCTAGGGCCCCTATAGTCTCATAGGCACTGTTACAAAACAAAAATGATGGACAGCTGCAATGCATTGCTTTGTTTGGAAGTGTTATCAATCTATTTGAAAGAACAAACAAAGGCAAATGGGAGGGGACCTCCAGGGGTTTGAGTGGGTGGCAAGGACCAATCTCACCAATTTGCTCTCTGCTAAATGTGTGTTTTGAGACTAGACATTGTCACTAGAACAATGGAGAGAATCCACCACCTGCTCTTAAAACATCATATGGGCATGGTATTATCAAGGCCAAGATGAAATACTGGATACCATCATAGCAGAATCTCATCACATCCAGCCACTAATTCAGAACCACAGAGGCAGAAAAAGTTGTCAGGTACTTATTGTGATATACTAACTGCTTCCCTACATGCAACTTGTCTTTTTTATATATCAAACAGAGATCCCACATGTTCTGAAAAAATATTTAGTGAAAACAACAGGAAGACTTAGGGGCAAATTGTTTCCTCTAGAGCAGTTTTCTCCATATATGCCAATTCTTAGAAATGCAGCTTGGGCACAGTTGTGGGGGGGTCCATGATGCTCTCTGAGTTGTATAGACTTGTGGCTAGTTTATAGTCAATATATATAAAGAAAGAGCAAATCCTATTCCCTTCTAGGACTGATGATGTTACCTAGTTGGGTAATAAAATGTCTGCAAGCTATAAATATTCTCATCTATCAGCATGATAGCAATAGCAATAGCAGTTAGACTTACATACTGCTTCATAGTGCTTTACAGCCCTCTCTAAGCGGTTTACAGAGTTAGCATATTGCCCCCAACAATCTGGGTCCTCATTTTACCCACCTCAGAAGGATGGAAGGCTGAGTCAACCTTGAGCCGGTGAAATTTGAACCGCTGAACTGCAGCAAGCAGTCAGCTGAAGTAGCCTGCAGTACTGCATTCTAACCACTGTGCCACCTCGGCTCTTGATTGTTAAGTGCTGAGAGACAACAGGAGGATTGACATAAATTCTGTCAGGTATTTGCAAAAAAAGAAAGAAAGAAAGAAAGATTCCACTTTTCTTTAAAAAAATGTTATGCTTATCTATTACAGTGAAGGAGGAGGAACTCACTCATTAGTATTTCTTTTTGCTGGGAACTATGGGAGCTTACGGCCAATGCATTTGGGAAGGTACCAGATTGGGAAATTCTAATCTAAGATTGGAATCTTGCAAGCCAAAATCAAGATCTGAAGTATTTTACACAGAGAGATGAAATGATAGCCAAAGATATCCCAATTCTCAACTCACACTATTTTTGTAATACGATGCTTCATGCTCATGCAAACACAAGGGTGGCAGCAATAAACAGTTACAGGGATGGTTCTTGGCAAACTACCATCTCAGTACCGCTACCTTATACGGTCATGCTTACTAAGTTTAGCTGCCTATTCAAAAACATACTTTACACAGATGACTAAGGTTTCATGCTTTGGAATAAAAAGCAGCTATTAACCAAGCTCTGACCAATTCATTTGTAGTACTTCCTTGACAACTGTTTATTGAGGAAGGAGTTTTCATTCATTCATGCAAGATGGCTCTAAATTCAGCTTTCAGGTGGGATCCCTCAGACCTACCTTGCAAATAAAGAGAGGCAAAGCATCAGTGATCCTGGACCTGGATTTAAGCATTCCCTTCCATATATTCCAAACACTTCCACAAACTTCCCTTCCATAAATTCCTTCTCCCATTCTTGCCTGAAAATGAAGGAGAGAGGATCTTTGAAAGCTTGCAAACAATCCTGAGGAGGATATCTCATCAGGGAATTTATATGCTGCCATTTCAATAAAAATATAAAAAACAAAGCATGGCACTTTCCCTTAAAAGGTCCCCGAGAACAAAAAGGAGATTGCTTGATATGCTTGAGGAGCATGGCTCAATCCTGACAATCTCCTAATACACATCCATCAAAGGTTCTTTAGACAATGCCCCAAAATGTGCATTAGGGCATTTCCACCCGAGGCTTTGGCACCGCTCCTGTAGCAGTGCCACCCTTCTTTGTTCTTGGGTTGGTGTCATCCTTGAGCAGCTGAATTGATTTTCTTCCAGTTAGATCACTAAAATCTCAATGACAAAATTCTGCTTTGTGATTGGAGAAGTTTTAGTGCTGTATGGCTCAAGGGCAAGGAACTCCCATGAACGGCTTGCCTCCTGACTTCCGGGCTCTCTTCTTTTCCAACAACACCAAGTCTCCATAGCACCATACCACTGTTTACCAGAGGTTTCTAAATAGAGTTTTCCATTCACCTGCACAGAGACTTTAAAAAACCACTCCCAAAGCAACCATGGATTGAGGCAAATACACAGGCAAGCAATAAGGTGACATGGGTGGCATCTCTGGGCAGGGAAGGGTGGCCTATCTTGTCATAGTTGCATGAGGACGATGGTGGCTCATTCTGTGACTACATCTGAGGAGCATGAGAGACAAAAACACCAGCAGTATACAATGCTCCAACTTCAGGGCCAGTTAGGACTCCTATAACAGCCTCTTCCAATAAGAAGAGCTTTTTATTGACCACAAGAGGCATTTGAGTGACTTCTTCAGGGAATAGCATAGAAAACATGAAGACAACTTCTGATTATGGAACTACCTACTGCAAAAAGAGAATAATGAGCAGAAAAATGCACACGACCCATGCGAAATATAAGAAGCAAACAGGGATTTTGAAATCAGTCTAGGCTGGCATAAATGATATTTGAAGTCCACATACTTTATTGATCAATATAATACTCATGACAACAGGCTAAGTGATCCTAGAAACTTGTATTGAACCTGGTGGGCAAGTGGTCTGGAACTGTTGATCCCCTTGTATGTGCCTGGAATCATCAGCAAGGGAAACAGATTACATGGGCCAGATGCAAGTGGCAGAACAGGTGGATAAGTGGGGCCAGGAATTCTAGTGAGATAGAAGAGATTTAGAGAGACCCTGTGGAAGCTTTTCTTTTTAGTTACTCAGCAAGACTAGAAGGAGAAAGAAAAGAGGGTAAAAAGGACAAACTGAAAACACAAAAGGTCTACCATCTTAAAAGGATAAGCTCTATGCTACACAGGAAGAGAGGGAGGGAGGGAGGGAGGGAGAGAACAGATCCGTGTTCCCAGGCTCATTTAACTGAAAGTATATTCCAATTTAGCAGAGAGAAAGGATTATTTCAAGAGAAGTTACCAAGCAAAGGACTCTGGACTAGACCACAAATAAAATAATATTAAGGTAATGAGAGAATCTCTGAACCCCTTTTTCCAGGCTTCCTGGTCTGTTGCTGACTCAGAATTCTGTCTGGGGGTTTCTTCTTTTTGCTGTCCGAGCAAGAGTTAACTATGAAAGAAACAACCATGGCAATAGACATCAGAAGAACTCAGTAAGCTGCCAACACAATAATTTCCTTTATGAGAAGCCAGGTCTCCCAATATCAGGAAAATATGTTGTGCTCAAAGAGCCTTAATTCTAGCATACCTGACAACAACACTTAGAAATTTCCTAAGAGAGTCAGACTGTGAGTAGAGAATTCTGTAAGATACTTTCCACACTGTCCCCCAATAACTCTGTCAACAACTAACTATATTTAATCTGCCAGAGAGGTGTGAAAGGCGAGTTGCCCAATTGTGCTCAAGCCAAAAAAAGGATTTGGGCTACATTTCCTCTGTAGAAAATCACTAATTGCCAATTAGATCTTCTACTATATTAAACAAATTTGTCAAGGCCATAATTTGTAAACTTGATGGGTCTGCCTACCTAAAAATGGCATGAGAATCAACAATTTTGGCAATGTTTCCCAATAACACAGACCAGTTGTAAGTATGGGACAAGACAAGTTAGAATTTGTTTAGACAAGGTGTTACACAGCCTGCCATTCTCTCTGTTTTATAATTAGAAACCACAGTGGATTTTTCTTCAAATTGTTGTTAGTAACTCTATCACACTTCCAAAAAGAAAAAAAAACTGGAAAGTAAAATTATAGGGATCTTATACTTGAAAGCACAGGAAGAAAACATCATAGAGCAGATTCTGGAATTAAAGCTTCAATGTTTTGCCATCCCAGAAAAATATCTGCAGGTGCTACTATTGTCCTGTGTTTTTATCTACTGACCAGCGGTTGGTTGCTCCCGGTTCGGCCTGGTACTTAGAACCGGTAGCGACGGCAGTGGGAGGTTCCGCCCACCTGCCTGGGATGCTTCTGCGCATGTGCAGAAGCGTTGCCCGCACATGCGAACCAGTAGCAATGGGTTTTAGAACCCACTACTGCTACTGACCCAATATCAGTGTATTTGTTGTCATTTTTTTCCCTACATATGCTTCCTTATGCTTGCTTGCATGTACTGGGTGCAAACTACATTAAGATAAATTTAAAATCAGCTGAGTATTTATAAACTTCCTCAGAAAATATTTTGAGAAGGGGACAGCAACGTTTATTTTAGTGTTCTTTCCAAGCTAAGAAGCTAAATTCAACCACAACAATACACGAGCACACAATAGATACAAACTTAATGTAAACCGCTCCAAACTCGACTGCAGAAAATACGACTTCAGCAACAGAGTGATCAATGCCTTGAATTCACTACCTGACTCTGTGGTTTCTTCCCCAAACCCAAAAAACTTTAACCTTAGACTGTCTACTGTCGACCTCACCCCATTCCTAAGAGGTCTGTAAGGGGCGTGCATAAGCGCACCAGCGTGCCTACCGTCCCTGTCCTACTGTCCTATTGTCCTCATCTATCTGTATTCACTTTGATTATGTTTATGTTTATACCTATACCTGCTATCTTGTACATGTTTGACAAACAAATAAATAAATAAATAAATAAAATAAATTGGGAGAAATTAAAAATTGATATGTTAAATGGGGGGAAAAAAACAGAAGAAATGATGAGAATTGTAGTCCAACACTTTTAAAGGTCATCAGGTTGCAATTCATATGTAGGTGTAAAGAAATTCTTGCTGTACCAATTTTCTGTAAACTGTGGCAAGGAACTATCCAGAGCAGGGAGGTAAAACTCTCCATACATGATTTATAATAGGTTGTGGGTAATCTTTATCAGTTGTAGGGAATACTCCCACATTACAGTGTCCCTAATCAAAACCATCTGCTCTGAGCTCCAAGAGCTTCAACATTACAGCTCATTTGACCCTGAGAATGAAATTAACTACAGGTAGTCCTCGATTTACAACAATAATTGAGCCCAAAATGTATGTTGCTAAGCAAGACATTTGTTGTGAATTTTACCCTACGTTTTACCCTACGTTACCTTTCTTGTCACAGCTGTTAAGTGAATCAGTTGTTAAGTTAATGACACAGTTGTTAAGTGAATCTGGCTTCCCCATTGACTTTGCTTGTGGGAAGGTCACAAAAGGTAATCCCATAATTCCTGGACACTGCAATCGTCATAAATATGAGTCAGTTGCCACACATCTGAATTTTGAACATGTGACTAGAGATGCTGCAATAGTGAAAAATGGTCATAAAAGTGACATTTTTTTTCAGTTCCACTGTAACTTTGAACAGTCACTAAAAGTTGAGGACTACCTGTACATAATTTTTTTGGCTGCATAGTTAGTTCCATTCCTAGATTCTGGGTTTTGATTATATTAGAGCACTTTCCCCTTTTAACCTGGGCCTCTCCAGATGGCTATGCAGATTAAGGATGATGGGAGTTGCGGTCCAATATATTTGGAGGGTGCCAAGTCATGGAAAGCTATGCTTGAGAGGAAAGAAACTTGCAGATGATGTTAGATTCTTGTCTGTCTGTCGTCTGTCTGTCTGTCTGTCTGTCTGTCTGTCTGTCTGTCTGTCTGTCTGTCTGTCTGTCTGTCTATCTATCTATCTATCTATCTATCTATCTATCTATCTATCTATCTATCTATCTATCTATCTAATAATTTTATATGCAGCACATTGTACATAGTGATTGATCATTGCCATGCCTGGTTGGTTAGTTAATTTGTTAGTCTCAGCCCCACATACAGGGAGAAAGCTGCCAGCTATAGCTACTTCACTTTAAAAAATATTTTTAAAACTATTCTTATCTGCAAATGACTTTCAAAGTAACTTAAAATATTTCTGATGTGGCAATCCTCGCACTTAAGACTGAAGTCTAAAAAATTACAGTCTACAAAGAAAAGCAATGGGTGAAAATTGAAGAAAGTGTAACTTAACTTTTCATGGATTCATTCAACGTGGGCGACAGGATAAATTGGGCCTTGTAATATATCCTGATGTGGGATGCCAGCCATTATTTCTATATGTTGAACGAACCATCCTGTCAAGCCATAATATTGTTAACTGGTTTAGACAAAATATGCAATGTGGACACAGCAATTGTATCTTGGTAGCATGTTATGTAAACGTGGCTAGAACATTACTCTGGAAGAAATTAAAATGTCTCCTTTTGCTGTCAGGAAGTACTGGCAGGAAATGCCAACTGAGGGAAAAACCTCTATCAATGTATATTCATTCACTGATTTATCTGACTTGGAATTGGTCCTATGGTGTAGACAAATAAATCGAGAGGATAATTTTGTAGACTTCTGTAGAGAATGTGCATGTGTCAATGACAGATTTATTGTATAGTTGCCTATTCTTGTAAGAGTTTACATAATAATTTGATTAATACATATAGTGCTTTGAGTGGTTGTGAGAAATGTTGTAAAATACAGCTGTTTAGAAACTTTGTCCCTTAAAGCATGACACCAGGAAATCTAATGCTTTTCAGGATCATGGGTAATTTTTGCTTTTCAAACAGCTTAACTTAATACAGAGTTCCTGTGATTTAAAGAAACCTGAAGCAGAGGCTGGATTATTTTGATTCTACACCATACCCCTCCCTTCACTGGCCACACCTCACTGATAAAATGCCAAAGCAAGAAGTAGAAGAAAAAAGAGGCAAGAGAGAGAGAGAGAGAAAGAAAAAACGAAAGCTTTTACTAGGTCCCTTTTTCAAAGAATGACAACAATTGTATTTGCCGGCTAATCAGGCTTTTCAGAATTGACCAAGAGGAAACAACATAGCTGGTGATGACACAATCCTTGTTGGCATAGCCACTTAACAAGGTAACTCCCACGGGAAAGGCTTTAAAAGTGCTTCAGGAAGGTTGAGACATTTCTCAGGCAGTGCCGGTGAGTCAAAAAGGACAGAGGGAAAGAGACAGAAGTGCTGGTAGTACAACCAGGTCTTCATTGACATCAGGATGAATTCTAGCCACGGCTTCTACCACTTTTCCTCTGGCTCCCTTGGAGGAGCCGCAGGATGCCTCCTCCAGCCTATAGACAATTGCTACAGAACTTCCAGTTTCCATGGAATAAGCAGCAGCCTTCCCATGCCTGTGTCCTTTGGAAGCCCTATCTGGCTGGCTTCTGATGCTGGGACAAGCTGGGGAGCCTTCAGTGGAAGTCAGGGAAACCTCTTCATGGGAGGGAACGAAAAGCAGACCATGCAGGACCTGAATGACCGCTTGGCTTCTTACTTAGAAAAAGTACGATCTTTGGAGGAAGCCAACACACAGCTGGAGGGCTGCATCCGGGAATGGCACCAGAAGAGGTCTCATGGCACCCAGCGGGACTTCAAGGATTACGAACAAAACATCTCAGACATGCATGAGCGGGTAAGTCAGGAGAAATGCCAACTGTCCTATTTTCTTCTCCAAATGATTGATTCAACCCAGCTGGCTGAACCGCTGTAATATTGCAGCCAAGGGTTATTTTTGTTGAAGTCATGTTAATAAAATAAAATATTGTACACACAAAAAAAGAAGCGGATTCAGAGAAGAGCAAAAGCTGAAGAAGCCTTAATATAATTATTTTAAACTGTAAGCACAGACTGAAATCTATTCATCTAATTATTATTTTTCCTGGGAACAGAGAGATGTTTACCTTTTCATGTAATATTCTACATATGGATGTTAGGCTCTGGGGCAGCAATCTGAAAAGCACATTCATATTTATCTTTTATCTAGTATTTAATTGCAGCATTTAGTTTTATATACCTTTTCTAAAAATAGCAATGGGAGCAAAGAAAGAAAAAAACACTTGCATTCCTTGCATTGCAAAATATTTACTGAATTTTAAATAGAAGATATTGCCATTTTTTAAGTTATTTATCTAGAATGTACCTATTTTAAAACATAATCATGAGGTGACCCATTCGTATCATGGTTTAGAGCATAGACTTCCTTAACAAATATTGAGATTAGATTTATGAATGAATTCTAAATCCTTGTTAAAACCAGTTAATAGAACAGCCACTGTCCTTTAGATGTGTTATACTAGAAGGATTCTGTAAACACATAAAAGGAATGAAGCCATGCAGATTGCCTGTGCTCCCTTATCCCCAATATACACTGAATGGAGGAAACCTCAGGTGGGTTTATTTTCATTGTTATTCCTTTGTATTTAATCACTTAAATATGAGCCAGCTGCCAAAAAAGCCAATGCAGTCTAGGCTGCATTAACAGAGGGATAGAATCAAGATCATGTGAAGTGTATAATCAGGAACACTGATAAAGTGAAGTTCCATTATGTAGAAAGTTTTGCTTGTGTTTAGGTCAGGGCTGGCTAGGCACATGTTTTGGCCCCTAAGACTGGTATCAGTTAATAGGTCAGAGAGTGTAAATGTAGACATATAGGTATGCAATCAATCAAATCTTATGATCATAGAACAACATAAGTAAGGTGAGATACAAACAATTTGTAAAGAACCAAAAAATATTAAAACAAAAGTTACACAGAAATTAAAAAGCTTATTTTTTTAATAAAAAAAACTGTACACACATACACACACACATACACGTGTGTGTGTATACACACACACTCATACACACATATACATACATACATATACATATACATACATACATATACATATACATACATACATATACATATTACACACACACACACACACACACACACACACACACACACACACACACACAAATGTTTTAATTAATAATGTACACATTTGCCCAGTTCATAAACATTAAACTCCAGGCAACATACAACCATAAACCAAGTCAAAATATCCAACAATGAGAAAAAAGTCAATTAATAAAAGTTAATCACTGAATAAGGGCATGAAGTTTTGTTTCCTTTGTTATCTATTTCCATTTTTGTACCATTTTTATATCTTTGATAGTTAATTGACTAAATCAATAAAAAAAAATATTCTTCTGCACTAGAGGCATAAGCACCGACACTCAAGAATGAGACAATCTAAGGGGACATTTGGGGCTTCAAAGTTTTTTTGAAGGTTAACAAGGTCAGGGATAAAATCTCAGCATGTACTCATCCATTGATTTTTTTTTAATCCCATTCCCTGCTAGGAGTTTTAAATAGGACTACTGTGAGAAAAAGAAAGATGGACCACTACCCAAATTAGTGATTTGAAACAGATTCCCCGAGATTATGGGAAAAATCCATAACTCTCCCCTTTGAAGATTGCTTGTTTCCCACTGTAAGAAACCAATGATTTTAAACAACATAAGCCAGAGGTCTTCAAACTTGGCAACTTTAAGACTTATGGACTTCAACTCCCAGAATTCTCCAGTCAGCATAGCTGGCTGGAGAATTCTGAGAGTTGAAGTCCACAAGTCTTAAAGTTACCAAGTTTGGGGACCCCTGACATAAACCATAAGTAATGGTTTGTTTTCTACTGGTCAGCTAATTATGTTGATTTGTTGATTAGAGGCAAAGGCAGGTGAGGCTGTGGGACTTTTATGGCTGAGGACACACGTGCCTCACTTCCTGTCTTTTGCCTTATTCATAATCCAAATAGAAGCCCACTGCAGATCTCTTCACTCAATGTAAAGTGTTTGTGCAAAATGTGATGGAATACATACATGCAGCCACATCCAAATACACGTAATGCCTGAATAGAGTCTTGAGCAAACAACCTGTACGATAAACAGTAGTGAAACATCCCAAGAAAACTAAAAAGCAATCCAATGAAATGTATTGCACTGGAAATGATCTTGCTGAACTCATTAATATTAGCAAGCTGTGTTGAGAAAACACAGAAAAAAAATTGATTCTTTAAATTATCACTGGAAAGTTCAGCATTGTTTTACAGGTCTCACCACAATGCAGGCATAATTATTAGCTGCATCAGGTGCCAGGTGCCAGAGTGAACAGGAAGTGCGGATGATGGTTGGAGGGCAGAGGAGTAGGTGTTGATGCTCTGCACCCATGAACTAATTAGTGGTTCTATGGTGAAGAGGGAAATCTTAGTCCATCATTATAGTTGACATAAGATACAACTGCAGTTCTGAGCAGCTTTAATACGGAGGGACCAAAGATGTTGCAATGCATGTAAAAAAAAGAGCAGGGAGGTTTTTATTTTGCATGGCTGCAACATTTTTAACTTTCTCTTTGTAGACATCCCTGCCTTTACCTCAGTTTATTTATTCTTTTGCACTATTCTTGCCTCTTGTTCTGAATACAGCACAAACATACATCTGAAGCAAATTGCTGCATACTTCGAAACTGAATGTTCCTCTATTAAAAAAATATATTCCTTCTTCTAACTAAATGCCAGTGTGAAATTGCCAGAACTGCTAACTATTGCTAGCTGTTGTATCCTCACTTATCTCCAAGCTCAGGTCCAATAGTTATCTGTATTAGGGATGTTAGGGATAGGAAGACATTTCATCATGTGAGCTCCAACCTAATTTGAATGGTACCCTATTAATAAAAATGAATCACCTCTTCTGGTAATAACAGCCAAAGGATTACCATTATTATTCTCCCATGTTATTATTATTGCTTCTTCTTATACACTGATTCTGGGATATCCTTTTTCTTTTTCAGTAATCATTCATCTGCCATTTATCACTGTTGTCTCTCTTTACTTTAGGGCTGATCTGTCTCTGTTTTTATATGCATATATATGATGTGTCTGTTCTCAACATACTGCTTCTTTGTAATGGGGAAACAGCTTTAAAAAAACATGGCTAAAATGAAGTGTTTAAGATGCAAGGACTTTCATATACCCTTTAATTCACTCAGCATTAGGACAAGAAGAAGAAATGATGTTGGATTATACTGTAATACCCACTAACATAATTCATGCTTCCTGGATCTAGATGCAGACTAGAACAACGCTGGAGGATTTATTTATTTATTTATTGAAAATCCATGTTTTCTTAAACATTGAGATTTATTTCTTCAGCAAATGAGTTAAAACAATTGGAAAGAATGCAGTACAAAAATGCAATGCTTTCAACATTAAGAAAAGGATGCGCAAATTTGTATCTTGGGGGGAACACATGAAAACGCATTCAAATGATTTTTCACACTTTAGTAAAACCAACCGTAACTTATGTAGATATGAACTTTATGCCAAGGAAACGAGAACCTTAGCAAAACTGAAACTGACAGATCTGTTTAATCTTATGTGACAGGAGTTTTGAAAAATCTTATCAGACTTTGCGGAGATTGTGGACAGACAAGCATGTAGTAAGGGTTTGGTGGGGGGGCAAATTTTAATGTGCTATATAATTTGTTCTTAATATTTTTGTTACACGGAACTAAGCAAATTGTAACAAACTGGTAACAAGATTATTATTTTTGAAAATGTTTTCAAATGCCTTTCTTAACAAAGGAAAATGCTATTCCCAAAATGGATATTTAAGAGGCAAATGGAGTCTAATTATAGCAATCAGATACAGGAACATTTCCTGCAAATGTTTGACATCCTTATAATTAAAAAGGAGTCCTTGTTCTCACAAAAAATGATAGGGAACATATATAACTCCTTATATCCTCACATATCTCCAAGCTCAGGTCTAATAATAAGACTTGTAGTAAAACTTTTTTCAGCTAGGTAATAATCTCTATAATTAATTAGAATAATAACTTTTAACTTCACTTTATTGTGTCTGATGAGTTGGTCTTTGCATAAAGTTGCAGTTTAGTAATGAGGAGTAGAGAGGCAAAACAGAAGTCATTTGAAAAAACTTTGAAACATGAATTTCAGCAACATTGCACCCAGGGCTAGATAATTCCAACTGCACAGTGATATCCCCTTATCTTTTTATTTTATTTTATGGGATTAGAACTGGATAGGAAAAATAGTGCCCATACATACCAAAACAATGTAGCCCATGTTGCAAGGATGCCAGACCATCACATCCCCAAACAGCTCCTCTATGGTGAGCTGTCTCAAGGAAAGCCATCGCACGGGGGACAAAGGAAGTGATACAAAGCCTCCTTCAAGACCCTGGATATCAACACCACCTCCTGGGAAACCCTGGCACAAGATCGATCAACATGGCGCACGCTGATCCACCCAGGCTGCCAGACATCTGAGGAAAGAAGAACAACCATAGCACAAGAGAAGCGAGCACTCCGCAAAGCCAGAACTGCAAATGCTGCAACAATGGTGCCCACACATGTCTGCCCAACATGTGGCAGAATATTTCGTGCCCATATAGGCCTTACCAGCCACCTGCGGACACATTGTGGACAGCCCACAACCTGTTAGATGTCAAGGTCCTCTTCGAACACGATGGACGAACATCAGATATCTCTTGTGGCAACATTATCAGCATAATTTTCAAAAATCCCTTGGGTTTTCAATTGGTCCCATAGACATTCATAAAATTAAAGCAACTCAGTGCTCTATCTGGAAAAGTGCTGATGTGCTGGAAAAAGTCAAAACTATGGCAAAAAAAGCTAGTGAGGATGGTGGAAAATAATTTAAAAAACAATTTACTATCTGATAAATGGAAGTTTTTGAATAGCTATACCAGAGGTGGGTTTCAGCAGGTTGTGACCAGTTCTAGAGAACCGGTAGCGGAAATTTTGAGTAGTTCGGAGAACCGGTAGCGGAAATTTTGAGTAGTTCGGAGAACCGGTAAATACCACCTCTGACTGGCTCTGCCCCCATCTATTCTCTGCCTCCCGAGTCCCAGCTGAATGGGAGGAAATGGGGATTTTGCAGTAACCTTCCCCTGGAGTGGGGAGGGAATGGAGATTTTGCAGTATCCTTCCCCTGGAGTTGGGTGGGAATGGAGATTTTACAGTATCCTTCCCCTGCACGCCCACCAAGCTACACCCACCAAGCCATGCCCACAGAACCAGTAGCAAAAAAATTTGAATCCCACCACTGAGCTATAACTTGGCACTCATTTTGTGAGAATGCCTGTAATCCAGGGGTGAAATTCACGTTCTGACAGGTTCTGGAGAACCAGTAGCGGAAATTTGAGTAGTTCGGAGAACTGGCAAATACCACCTCTGGCTGGCCCCAGAGTGGAGTGGGAATGGAGATTTTGCAGTATCCTTCCCCTGCCATGCCCACCAAGCCATGCCCACAGAACCGGTAGGGAAAAATTTTGAATTTCACCCTTGCCATAATCTCATCTAAATTTTTCAGTGTGTCCATTGGTTCAAAAAGGTTGCCTAATATTGGATTGGAGTGATATGATTCTGATCTCAAAAAAGAGAGCTGGACAGTGTTTCATCTTCAAGTTGGACAACTCTAGAATATTTTTCAAGACATAGCAAACACATCCAGTGTCAAGGACCGGAACCAAGGAAAGAAACATTTCCAGCTGTAAATCTCCCTTTCTTGACATTCCTTGCTTAGTCTTTATTTTGCCTTCAAATGATTCTGGTTTTGACCCATCTACTTGCATTGTTAGATGGAGTCCTCTCTGGCCCGTGATAAAATGCAAGATAATAAGCCACACAGTTATAAATGATGACTGTTTTTCTGTAGTGGAAGGAAAGAGAAGAGGATGATCAGCCACAAGATGCACATAATAAGTTTCAGTGGCAATGGTTGGAAAAACTGAAAGACTAGGTTAGGCCTGTCATGAGAATCTATATGATTGCTAAGAGTGAAAAATGACTGGATGGCACATAAATAATAATGTAGTTATCAATTAATTCATTAATTATGTAGGTGTGCTTTGTGGCTTCTGTACACACCTGCAAACCAAACTATGCATGTACCTGAAGCATAAGTTCTCAAAAATTAGTTTACCTTTATTCCAGTCTTTCCACTCTTTTTGTCATGAGCCAGTAAATATACGCTCTGGACATCCTAGTTGTAAAAACTCTTTATTGATTTATAAACTTAATAATACTACTTAAATAGGATAGCAGTTCCTGTCTTTCCTTGACTGAATGTCAATATAGACCCTTCCTGTTTGGTTACCACAATGAATTTCCTGGAGGAAATACTAAGAAACAATTCCAGAAAATTAGATACTCACACCCAAGACTTGGCCCATTTCTTGGCCTACGGCCTACACTTACTCTTACATCTGCTGATATGACAGGTGCAAGAAACAATTGCACATCCGCCTTTTCAAATATTAGCATGTTTGTGTTTGGTAGTGCTGTGGATAGATTCTGTGATATGACAATGTATGGTACCTTCTTCTACTGTGATTCTGGGAAGGGAATCTGAATTAATGGATAAACAGTACATCACATACTAATGGAAGTAAGGAATTTAATTCACCCAGGACAGTGTTCTGTGAATCAAGATTTCCATTTTAGTGAGTCACTTTAGCTTAAGAAGATATTCACCTTTCAATATACTCTTGGAGGGATTTTCAGCTTCCTCTGGCACATCACGGAGGATTTACATAATAGGTGTTTGGCAAGATATTGTCTCAACATCACTCTAAACCACCCATAATCATAACACCATCCAATTTCCTTTTGACATGATTCATGATGAGTTTTGTTTCCATCTGGGTATCTGAAAGAAGTTTCCCCAGGTCAAAATGGTTAATGACCCTGTCAGTCAGGGGAATGAGAAGAGCAAGAGGAAAGACCCCTAAAATCCTTGGCTTTGTTTAATTCCACTGAAAATATTCCCTAAGCAGGTTTTTTGGGGGGGGGTGGGGGGTTGTGGCAGTATGTGTGGTATTAGGATGAGAAAAAGATAAACAGGTGAAGTGAGCCTTTAACGTAATTTGTATGTATGTCAGTGTAGCAAACATAAGAACTTGACATTTAGGTTAAGGAATTTCATCTAGTATGATTTGCTATATGCCATGCTTCCAGAAGTCTAAGTAAAAAAATATTAGATGCTTCCTCAACCTGGGATCCAAAAAATATAGGTTTTAAGGTTACAGTTGCCACCCCTTTTTATTTATAGTATATCAGTTTTTAATGAAATATTACTAATCACATTTCTGAACCAATACTGATCACTGCTCCTATATTGAGATGTATCTTGACTATCTAAAAAAGTATCTTTCCTGTTTGGTGAATGTATTTCCAGTAGAGATTCTTTCAAATCTCTGATCTTTTGGGAATGCTTTCAGTCAAGGGTAACTTTTGTTCCTACCCATAATTTATATAACTAGAAATTCAAAGCTTTTCCTTTTGTAGAGACATAATATATAATTATTGAAAGCCTTTGAGAATCATTATATTGTAGGGGTTTCTAATACAGCCCCTGTAAATCTCACCCTGGGTGAGATTTGCTATTCTGCCCTCATCTGAAATCTTGCAATGTATTGAGTTTTAAAACTAATAAATCTCCTGATCATCTCCTTTTGGTTATTTAAAAATATTTTTTTCATTTTCATTGTTATTTTGGCACTCACAGTCAGACTACTGGTAGTCAGGAATCTTTGCTATATGTACATTTGAGACAAGATATGATTTTTTTAAATGAAAAAAATCATGACCCTTTCATAGTTACATGCAGCATCACATTGCATGTAATAAAAGGGATGGAGCTTATATTGTGACGACAATGCTTTTGCCCCATTTTGGTACTCTAACCCTAACCCTGCAGATGCCTCTACATTGCTGCCACTGCTGTCCCAGTGTTAAGTGTTTCACCTGCTTTCCAATAGTCCTGTTGGTTACTGCTATTGCTTTCAGGATTATGGATTGACTAAAATTAGAAGGGTAAAATTTTCCTTAATTTTAATTTCCTTAATTAATCTTCTCACCAACAGGCCTAGAGTTCTCCATCTTTCCATATTTCACAAAATTCTTCTCAAATCTTGTATCTTGTATTTTAATATGAATTTATCCAGCATGTGTTTCACAAATCAGTACACAAATTTGAACATATTTGAAATATTGTATCCCTATTACAATCAATTATTGGAATCTGTGTAGTTGTGCTTCACTATTTGTGCTTTATTGAATTTTGTGACAAAGCTCTTCAGTGGAAAAATGGGTTACTGAAAAGCATACGTGAATCACATGCTGGAAAAGTTGGTAATGAATAAAAATATATTTTAGGGAGTAGTATTCATAAAACATGAACATTCTTAATGTCTTAATGTTCATCGCATTCCAATCACAACCAAACATTAGCAGTTGCTTGCAAGCTTTCTTTCATCTGTTCTTATGGTGGAATATAATATTATGCAATTGTAATTAACATGTTTACCTTGCAATTATAATGAATATTTGACAGCTGGAAGAAGAACATTCACATCTGAAGCCAACCAAGAGCAAAACAAGAGGTGCTGAAAAGCTAATACATCCCAGCTTTGCATTTTGAGTTTCAAACTCTAAGCAAGAAATATTTTCTCAATTTTTCTTCCATTTTTTTTACATAGAAAAACGAGAAAATACTTACTGTACTTTAACATTGATATGGTTATATGCAGGCAGTGCACAATCAAATCAATTAAAAACCCAATGACTACATTGGCACAATGTGCAGTTTAACTAATTTTAGCATGTTTATTTTATGGCTAGCCGTATTTGGCACATCCAGCTGGTTTGGTTACATTTTGGTTCAGTGTATTTGCAAAATCAAGGACTGGGCTAATTCAGTGACTAAATTAACCCACGAATGAATTCCAGAGGTGAAAAAGAAAATATAGTTCTGTTAGCCTACCATAACACCAAATCATGAAACTTTTAGTCTACCTCCACAGTGAGATTAATATTTTGTTATTTACAGATTGAGACTGGACGGGTTACCAATGCAGGCCTTGTTCTACAGATTGACAATGCCAAAATGGCAACAGAGGATTTCAGGCTCAAGTAAGTCTTTCCTTGAGCTTCTCTACTATTCTTGGAAGCAGATGCAGAGAAAAATGTAAAACTTGACTCTGATTCTTAACAACCCAAATATGACTAAAAACATTATGCTTCAAGAGATTGAATTTGATTAAAATCACAATGGACAGTATAAGGTATACCATCTGTTGTTTGATATTACATTCCAAGAGATAAAAGGTTAGTGGCCAGCAACTATGCTGCTCTGGAACAAAATCTTGGGTTGAGAGGTACCGTAATTGCTTCTCTCTTTGCCTCTTACTCACTAGCAGATAGATTTATGGATGATGAAGATGGATGTTTTGAACTATAGTGCTGCCTTTTCTGGATGCCAGGGGAGATGCCAGGGGAGATGTCAGGAATTATATAGGCAACACAAATTGCCTGCTTTTCTCATTTCCTCTTCTCTTAAAACAAGCTAATGACTGCTTGTTTAAGGTGAAACATCATTACAACCATGTTGACAGTATTAAGATGATATATTTGAGAATCATACAACCATAGGTTAGGTTTATACAATATGCTTAGACAAGTCGATTAAAAACATTATGCTTACAATTGCACAACATGCCATTCCTTTTCTTTTTGTTTCTGTTTTGTCCTCTTTTTTCCTGGCTTGGCCTGATATACAAGTGCAGCCCTTTTGGTTAATGTATGATTAAATGTAATATGTGAGGCCAGTCATCAAATAAATAGGTTATATAATATGGTCATAAATTTGGAAGAAAGTTTGGAGTTATCTAGTCCAATTACCTCTCCATGAAGGTTCAGAAATTCAGGTTTATTGTTACATCTTTGAGAAATGACCCTCCAACCCTGCTCTCTATTTAGAAAAGACCATCATCTCCTAAGAATTGAATTTGTTGTGCCACTAAACAATTTAATAGAATTTGTCTAGATGTTCAGCCAACTTTTGCTTTTAATACAAAATATGTCATGAATTACATGCATTCTTCTAGACCAGTGATGGTGAACCTTTTTTTGCTCGGGTGCCAAAAGGGCGCATGCGCGATAGCGCACGCATGCATGCCCACACCCATAATGCAGTGCCCTCCCCCTACGCATGCATGCACAACACCCCCCGTGCTGCCCCCCCGTGCATGCACGCAGGCCTCACTGAAGCCTCCAGACTTCCGGTAGGCCCGTTGGGCCATTTTTTGCCCTCCCCAGGCTTCAGGAGGCTTTCCTGAAGCCTGGGGAGGGGGAAAACGGCCTCCCCCGCCCTCCAGAAGGCCAAAAATCAGCTGGCCAGTGCGCACATGCGCGTTGGAGCTGACATAGGGCAATGCCTGGCGTGCCCTCAGATATGGCTCCGCATGCCACCTGTGGCACGCGTCAGGGGTGGGTTCTAACTTACCTCGCTACCAGTTCACTTCCTCCCGCGCTGCGTGGGCGTGCCTCATGGGCGCGCGCGCACAGCGCATTAGAATTTTTTTAAAAAAATTTTAAAATAAAAAAATAAATGTCAAAAACAAGATGGCAACACATGCGCAGTGCCAGAAACTCGGCTTCTGCACATGCGCAGAAGAAAAAAAAATTTAAAAAAAATATGGCGGCGCCCACGGACTGGCACCGACTGAACCGGATTGGTGACATCATCGTGACATCACCAGCGGGTCTCTACCAGTTCGGGAGAACCAGTCCAAACCGGGAGGAACCCACCTTTGGCACGCGTGCCATATGTTCACCATCACAGTTCTAGACCATATTTTGAGTAAAATTCTGTGCCTAGACATCATCAATGTCTTCAACCAGACTTCAACCAGCTTCTTTAATGGATCTATCAAAAAAAAATCTTACATTTTCCTCAAGCTAATTTTAGTGTGCAAATAGTTAACCCTAATACAATTTAGTTAATTTCAGTGCAATGAAAGTTGTACAAGGTAACACTGTGATGACCTGCCCAGATCAAACTACAGGAGCACAAAATTATGTCTTATGCTCACTCAGACATTGACTCCTCTAGTTCAGCACTGTGTGGACTAACCTTTCTCTGTCTTGTGTAGTCCTGTTGTGTTGGACTGTATTGCCATAATTTCCATAATTCCCAATTTATTTGCATGACAAATATTAAACATTTGGAGAACTATCAAAGGCTAATCTATTTTGACTGGCGGTGTTTTTCAGTATATCCAACTGCTGCAGTGTATCATATTAATCTGTCATGAGAAGTGTACTTCATGTTCTATATGAATGGAAGTTTATAATAGCATGACACACAATACTTGTCAGGCTCTTTGGCAGCTACCTACAATGAAAAGTGATTTTTTTTTCTAAGTATAGTTCTGAATTTCTCAAAGATCTGTTGAGATAAAAAGAGGTGGGGTTACAAGAATTCCAGTAACTGAACTATTTTCAATTTAGAACCAATATATCATCATGTATGTGAAGATGGAGTTATTCTGATTTTCTTTCTATCGGCCTGCCTACGATCTGGGAAGGAGGCTAGTATCTATACTGATAAGAGAGAAAGTATTTATAAACAGTCTCCTGTATCCTCATCAGTCTGGAAAGCAACTCTTACAATACTTTTGAAATCATGATTCTTCTAATGTCCAAAATAAAATAATACAGCCAACTTTCTCACCCCCATTTATTCACCAATTTGTCTATTAAATTTGCATTTCAAATTAGTTAGAGAGCAATCTTTTGGGACTAACTGTTGCTTTCTGAAAAACAACAGAGTATTCAAATGTGATTAGCAAGCTTCTCCATAATTGTGCTTTTCAATAAATGAAAATTATTCATTGAAATTCAGTAAAATATGAATGTCAATATATTTTTAAATGGTGGAAGATACATGCTTCAGAGACAGAAACAGTAATCATTAGCAAGCCATAATTCTAAAAGTTGTAGGTTCAATCCCAAAATGGAATTGTTGTCTCCTTCATTCAACTATATTACTTTTCTCTTTGATTAAGATACGAAGCTGAAAAAGCTCTCCGGCAAAATGTGCAAAATGATGTTGAAAACATCCGTAAGGAGCTAGACAACATGACCATCATAATAACTGACCTGGAAATGGAAATTGAAGCTTTGCGTGAAGATCACATACTCAAAAAAAAAGAACATGAGGCGGTAAGACAAGCTTCTTCTCTTTCTCCCAGCCATGTACACACCTTACCAAAATCCTGACCATCTCATTTTTTGTATAGAAACCAGTTTTGATAGTTCATGCTTGTTTTAATTATAAAGTTAGAATAATAAATGTTGAATAAATCTAGGGAAGTGCATCAGGGGATACTAATGTAAGCTGTTTTGAGGACTGAAGGTTATGATTCAATATAATTTCTGTTTTGTGATTTTGTCTCTCAAGTCCAAAAAGCATCACTGCAATTTTTGGGACTTCTTAAGCTGATCTAAATATATATAGGTTGACAACGAAATAAAGTGTTTACTTAAAACGGTAAGGATTAGAACCACTTAGTTTTGAAACTCTAACCACATCTGAGCAGACAGATGCTTAATATATTTAAATCCTGCCAATCTCAACACTCTGAATTTTCATTGTGCTTGTATAAGCCAGCACAGCATTCCTGTAGTTTGTATAGGCTAAAAGCCTTGATGAATCACGCCAAAGGCCCATCTCATTCAACCTTTTCTTTCCCACACTAGCCAAAGAGACATGAATCTAAAGCGCTTTTCTGTTTAGGTTCCTCAGCAAATGTCCCCAAGATCAGAAATAATCTGAACTCATTAAGGCTGTCTAACCTCCTTTTAAAGTTAAACTTGTTATCAGCCACCACGGGATATTGGTGCAGAGAATTCCATAGTACAATCGGCTATTATGAGAATGACTTCCTTTTATTGGTCGATAATCTTCCATTGATCACATTCATGGGATATTTGTTGACAGAAAATCATTTAAAATATGAAGGAGCAAAGACAAACTTATCCCTATCCATTTTCCCTAAACCACACAGAATTTGGGAGTAAGGAGGGTGCTGTTTTACACATACTTGTTGCTGTTTATCATATTACCGCATTTAATTTCCTTTTAACTTGCAAATGATAACCCACTTAAGCTGAGATCACATATGTACACAGTGCTGTTGGCTCTTTCATTCTCAAGAGATCATTGCTGCATATTTCAAAAACGTAGTCCAGCAAACTCATACTATTACAAAGTTCTCATCTAAATGCCAGACTTTTAAAATTAATGTCTATGTCCCTTTACTGGGTGGGGAGGAACATTTCTTCCAAATGGAACAGTTTCTGATATAAACCACCACAGATGAAATACATCAGTTGCCCCGTTGAAACTCTAACGCTAAATCCCACAACTAACTTCCAAAGGGAGCACCATGAAAATCAGAAAAGAAGTAAGAGATAGTGTTGCAAGAGCTGATGCTATTTAGTGCTTCAGAAATATTTTAAAAAGATTGTAGTTGGTTCCTCTCATTATGACAGTGCCTTTGAATTTGGGGGCATTCTGAAAACTCACTGATTACAGCTTCATTTCCTGAGGCAGCGGTTGGGGAGATACTGCAATGCTGAGAACTTCACCAAACCAGTTTAGCGTGTCTCATAATTAGATTGTTTACATAGTAATTAGGTGTTTTCATTCAGCTGCTCCTTTGGTAATTATATAGAACCTTTACATTTTCTGGATAGAAATATAGATTTTTGTAAAATGGGTGATCTAAATAGAAGGAACACTTTCAAATTGAGAAGAGGAAGTCTTCCTTCTCCCAAAAAAGAATATTCAAATTCTATTTCAGTAAGTATTCAGGACTTCCAAAAGCTGACTTACAGTAACTGTGCATCAAGTAATTAACACAACATACTTCTGGGCCAACCCTAGTATTCTTTCACAAACAGAAATACATCCAGCAGAAAGAAATACACTCTTGCATCCTACGCTCTCTCTGTTTCAGATCTTCTCATCCAATTGCCTTGCTTGTACAAGGCCTGGCACAGTGACTCTGCATGTGATTGGTATGTGCGTCATCCTCACCATCACAGGCATCTCCAGTTAATGTCTCTTTGTGTGCCAAATCACATACCTTCATGTCATCCCTTCTCTTCAATTTTTTGTCTGACATTTTTGAAACCTCACCCTTGAAAACAAACAGCCTGACTCAGATCCAAATTTAGCTTGTGTAGAATAGATCCATAAAATTAACAGGACAGCTAAATTATCCCTAATTTAGACCTGATTAGTTTCAATTAGTCTCCTCCAAGGATGACTAACTGAGGAATTCTAGGATTTGAAGAGCAGGCATTTTAAAACTGCTGAGATTGGGAAACATTGCTGTAGAGATATGTGAATCAGACTTCAAACCCATACTTGAACTAGAAAGAAGAGTCTTGCTTACGAAGAGTCATGGTCTTTTCATTACAGATGGTAGAAAAGGCTTTAATAACAAAGGTAAACAGTTACTAGAGAGTCTAGTACTCAAAACTACCATATATATAGCAGTCCTCAGCTTTAGAATTTATGTGACTTTAGGACGCCTTTACATCCTAATCAACTAAGTGGTGCATGTTTCTCACATTGAGATGTGATCATCGCTACTCTAACAGGACCAGGGGTGAAATGCTACCGGTTCGGCCCGGTCTGAGCATACCGGTAGCGGCAGCTGCCGGTGGTTCGGAGAACCGGTAGCAGCGGCAGCGCAAGGCTCCGCCCACCCACCCGGATGTTGCCATTTTCTTGTTTTTAACCCTCTGCGCATGCGCAAAGCGTACTGTGCATGCGCAGAGGGTGAAAAAGCACACGCTTCCGAACCAGTAGGGAAGGTAAGTAGATTTCACCACTGAACAGGACCTAATTGACAAAATGATTTTGGAAAACTGAAAAAGAAGAAGAAGAAGAAGAAGAAGAAGAAGAAGAAGAAGAAGAAGAAGAAGAAGAAGAGGAAGAAGAAGAAGAAGAAGAAGAAGAAGAAGAAGAGGAAGCATGAAAACAAGCTCTTTCCACCTTAGTAGAAAGGAAACTGCCCAAACAGCTAAGGAACAAAAGATCAGTTCCTAATTGACAAGATGGTACTGGAAAACTGTAAGAGAATGAAGACCAACTTAACTGTAGCTTGAATTGATTACAAGAAGGCATTTGACTCCCTGTCGCAAGATGCATAATCAGGTTCCTAGAAATAACAAGTTAGTAGAGAACACCAAAAGGTTTGTGCAAAGATCAATGCCACAATAGAAGACAGAGTTGCTGGTTAATGATGAATACATTGGGAGAGGTTAATATCAAGAGAAGAATCTTTCAGGGAGACTCAAGGCTCATTTAGAGTTGCCTACAATTGGCCATAGCCGTTGCCACATACCTATGCTGCAAAGGGGTTGATGGCTAAACAGAATTTGCAGATGCCTACAGATGGGCCAATGCCCACACCTCTCAACTCCCATTGTGCAAAGGTATGCAAAGGTGTGTGTTGTGTGCTGATTGTTGATCCGACTTCTGTGCTTTGCTGTTTGAGGACCCTCTAACCAGAACATTAAAATTCACTGGCATATAAAAAGAACACCTATGCAATGATCCCCAAATGGCAGAAGTATACATTCGCTCATGTGCAATGGTAAAGAAATCTGCTCAAACCTTCATTCTCACTAATACTGTTGTCATTGCACAGATTACGGTACTCTGTCAACAATATTGAATAAGTCAGGCAATGGCTATCAAAAACATCTTATAGGCTATTCCATTTACTTTATATGAACGATCTGAAACTCTATGGAAAAACACCATCCAAAATAGAATCACTGCTCAACACTGTCCATATATACTGCTAAGATATTGCAATGGAATTTGGACTGGAATGTGTCACCTTCACCATTAATGGGAAAATAGTGAAATAGAAGAAATCAAGATGCCCTATGGAAATGATATCAAGAGTCTCAATGATCACAATCACTACAAATTTATTTATTTATTTATTTATTTATTTGTTTGTTTGTCAAACATGTACAAGATAGCAGGTATAGGTATAATCATAAACATAATCAAAGTGAATACAGATAGATGAAGACAATAGGACAGTAGGACAATGACGGTAGGCACGCTGGTGCGCTTATGCACGCCCCTTACAGACCTCTTAGGAATGGGGTGAGGTTGACAGTAGACAGTCTAAGGTTAAAGTTTTTTGGGTTTGGGGAAGAAACCACAGAGTCAGGTAGTGAATTCCAGGCATTGATCACTCTGTTGCTGAAGTCATATTTTCTGCAGTCGAGTTTGGAGCGGTTTACATTAAGTTTGTATCTATTGTGTGCTCGTGTATTGTTGTGGTTGAAGCTGAAGTAGTCATTGACAGGTAGGACATTGTGGCAGATAATTTTATTAACTACATTTAGATCGGTTCTAAGGCGACGTAGTTCTAAGTTGTCTAAGCCCAAAATTTCAAGTCTTGTGGAATAAGGTATTCTGTTGCAAGTGGAGGAGTGGAGGACTCT
>QLTV01001993.1:155822-176312 GCA_003457575.1 Thermophis baileyi
TGAAAGTTTAATCATTATAGTCTTTACCATTTGGTCCTTTAAGGGGTGGGATGGATCTTGAGTCTTTGAGTTGGTTATTTACAAAGTTATAGAAGGCACGGGTGGATTTCGTGCGTAGAAGGTTTTCTTCTTGATTAATGTGATAATTGGTGCATTCAGTCTTTATTTGGTGGCATAGATTACATGGGCATCCTTCAAGCTGGGAACATTAAGCACACTGAAGTCAAGAAGAATGTTAGAAGTGAATACATCATGAGAGTGAAGATCTTAAAGTTCAAATTCAGTGGAGGAACACCATCAAGGCAATTAATATCTGGGCAATTCCAGTCATTAATACACAGCTGGAATAGTGAACTGACTCAAGCAGAACTAAAACCCTAAACAGGAAAACCAGTAAAATAATGAACCATATCTTTCATCCATGCAGCAACATTGATAGACTCAATTTACCAAGGAACATAGATGGGCATGGAATGTTGCAAATAGATCAGACAGTTGAATAAGAAAAAAGGGCATTGAAGACTAACTGAAGGACAGTGAAGAAGATACACTGAAGCTAGTATACCATAAAGGCTTACTGAGCACTGGAGAGGCAAAATGGCCTACAAGAAAGACCAAATGAAGAATAAAAAGAGACATGATGAGGCAAAGTATTACTGTACATGTCTAATACATTAAAAAAAATAGCAGGGCAAGCAAATAATAAGACTAAGAGCAGTAAGTTGAAGAAAGAGACAGAGGGGCAAATTCTGGCTGCAGAAGATTAAGCTTAAGAATTAAATTCATACAAAGCCAGAATTGAGAAGACAGTAACAGAAAGCAAATGCCATCTCTGCAAAGATGTTGAAGAAAACAGTGGACCACCTAGTTAACTCTGCAAATAGACTGTACAGATTGATTACAAATAACAGTATGACAAAGTAGCAATAATGATGCACTGGAAGGTCTGCAAGAAATACCATTTGCCTACAAGCAAGAAAGAGTCGGATCACAAAATAGACAAAGTAATAGAAAATAAAGAAGCTAAAGTGCTCTGGTACCAATATGCTTTGGTACAATCCCAAAGCATCTGGAACACCATTTGAATACCATAAGTACTGATAAAATCGTCATGCATTGCAAAAGGTAGTTTTGCTTGGAACAACTTACATCCTGCGACAATACCTTTAACACTATCAAACATCACCTTGGGAAGGACTTGATAGGTGGATAAATGAGCCAAATTCAGTCTAAATATCTGGCTGACTGTCTAAATATCTGGCCTGAACTAAAAATAAGCAGCAAACATTCTACTCACACACATAAGAACAACAAGTCTGAAGCTATAAAAGGCTAAGCAAATTGCATTTAAATATCTTTTGCAAAATAATTAATCAAAATAGAGGTGGTTTAAAACTGATTTCCTTATCTCAGTGAGGGGGTATTAGGGAATATGGAAGGAAACATTTCCATCTTTAGTTAAGCCTGAGTCCATTTCTTTCTTCTTGAGCTAAGTCTAGACAACTGGTCAACTTACAAGACATCTGTGTCTTCCTCAGTCTCAGGTCAACTATCAGAGATCCGGGAGTTTGATTTCTGTGTAGTATCTTAGTTGTTCATAGCATTGCACTTTTCTGGATAGAGTTCTGCTGTTATTCTTGGGATCTGTTGGAGCCACTCTCCCAGCTTAAGAATCACAGCCCCAAGTGCTCCTACCATCACTTGGTCTTTACTTTATATCCTCTCTATTCCTCCTTCAGGCTTTGGTATTTCTCCAGCTTCTTGTACTACTTCTTCCTAATGTTGCTGTCACTTGGCATTGCTACATCTATCAACACCGCTATCTTGTGGTCCTTGTCTATTACCACAATGTCTAGTTGATTGGCCAGTACCAGCCTGTCCATCTGGACTTGAAAATACCACAGGATCTTAGCCCTGTTATTCTCTACAGCCTAGAATCTCCCATCTGGACTTGGGAGGGTCTAACCCATACATTGTCAGGTGTTCCTGTATACAATGACAGCTACTTAGTTGTGTTATTCGGTGTATGCTGTTCTTGTCTACATCTTATACCACCACTACATGTTGGACTGCCTCTGAGATCTCTCTGCACGGTCTACACTTTGGACCTTGTCTAGTATGGTAGACTCCTGCTTCAATGGGATCTAGTGCTTAGTGACTACTCTTGTGCTGCTATGTTCAGTGCCTCAATGATGTCTTTGTCCCTCTCTTTTCAGTCACTGGTTGGATTTCCCAATGTCAGCCACCTCATATAGATATATATAGATATATATAGATATATATATGGAAGTCTTATGTCACTTTTAAATGAAGATCAGAATCCTGTTTAACCAGCTAGAGATCTGGAATAGTTTGTTGTGATCTTTCTCCAGGCTAATATCCTGGATTTACTTAATTACTTTTTAATAGGCAGGAGTATAATCCAGAGACATAGCTGTGAGTTTATGCTGAACCACCCTGGCTCAAAAATCACCTGTCTTTCCACTGTCATCCCCACTGTTTATTTGCCAGCCTATCAAAGAAAGTTTTCCATGCTTAATTTTATTAATTGTACCTTATTAGCTCCTTGGGAAGCCTTTGTGTTTTACTGAGATGGGACAGTGTATTCCAGGAAGCAGGTGGTAATGGCTATCATAGACAGTAGATCATTGAGTCATATCATCTCAACATTCTGAGTTTGAAAGAAAATTTCCCATTGGTCTTTCTCTTAATTCGTATTATGGATTGCAGATAGCATTTTCATCTGAAAACTTTGGAAAAACCATAGAAAGAGACATAAAGTTGGAGAAACACTTCCTGTTAAACGGTGTTCGAAGTAGTGCAACCTTCTCCAAGTTGGTGCCTTCTTAGAACACCAGAATTACAATGCCAAAATTCCTGACAATAGAAACGTGGAAGAATCTTTAGCCTTTACATAGGCTTTTCTTGTATCATTGAATGTGGTGCTCCAGTATTCATAAAGAAGCAGGTCAATATAATATTTTCCTTTCATACTTACTTAGGTCCCTCTAAGGAATCTGAGGAACAAGTTTCAGTTAAATCACAGTAGTTGTTACAACATTTCAGACCCTGAAGTTGATTAATCTCTGGCAGAACATAAATCAATAAGACAAACTGGAAGAGGCAAGCATGCCATATCCTTGAGATCTTCCAAGTTTCCACCAATAAACTGTTTATCATGCCAATATAACCTGGAGCATGCCTGCAACTACTGTATATATTTTTCCCTAAAGGAGAAATATTATTTGACCTTAAAAAGAAAATGTGTATCAAGATTGGTGCAAAGCATATTTCTATCTTTTTAATTAAGGCAGTTTCCAGGGTTGCGTTTTAAGTTCTTAAAGTTTTTTCCATCACACCCCCTTTAGTATAATCTCAATGTATACATCTTCCCTAAAATCCAAAACTAAAATGAACAGATAAACAACTTTGGAAAAGGTGGATTTATTATAGCAATGTACAACTAAAATATAGGTAGTCCTAGACTTTTGATCATAACTTAGCCCGGAGTTACAGCCGTAAGTCACTCTGTTGTTAAGCGGGGCATCATGAGACTGTGCCTGATTTTATGACTTTTCTTGTGATGGTGAAGTGAACATGGCATTCATAAAGCAAATGTGATTGTAAAGTGAATGCATGGTCATCAAGTGAATGCAGATATTTGAAAAGCAAATGTGGCAGTTGCAATGCAATGCAACTGCAATGCAGTTGTTTGCAATGGGTTTTGGGTTTTTTTTTGCAAGAAACCAGAAGTAAGCACTGGTTTCTGGCAAAAAGATATTGTAAATCACAGTCATGTGACCAGAGGACACTGCAATGCCCATAAATGTGGGCCAGTTGCAAGCACCCAAAATGTAATCATGTGACTGCAGGGGAGGCAGCTATTGCAACTTTGAATCTGAGGCATAAGTAGTGGGGAGGTCTGTTGTAACTTCAGATGGTTACTAAGTGACTAATCGTAAATTGGGGGCTATCTATATTCTTTGTACATCCTCTGGACTCTGCTGCACCTCCAGAAGAGAGATACAGCTCACGGTGTGGGAAACCTTACTCTAGAGTACATGAATACAAATAATTAGAACAAAAATTACAAAAGAAGAAATCCTGGTGAGGTTAAATGCACCAATCAGAAAAGAAGAATGGAGGTAGGATAGATCACAAATGCAAATCCAGGATGTAGCAGATGTGAGAAAAAGAAGCAACTTCCATTAGGATTAGAAAAAATAAACTTCTGATATCACAAAATCTTTTTATAAATATGCAATGTTTGAAGCCTCCCTCCAGTTGTCTCCCTCCATTATTTGCTGTTTGCCTCAGATAGCAGAATACTTTTATTATACATATTTTGAAGAGGTTTTGCTGAGGTTTTTCTTCATTTTTTCATATACAGAATATGCAGGCACATGGCTCACCCAAAGACTTTACAGTGAATGTGAAGGTGAATAAAACTCCACAAGAAGATTTGTCCAAGATCCTGGCAGGGATAAGAGCGGATTATGAAGCTATAATTGAAAAAAACCACCAAAGTCTTGATTCTTGGTTCCAACAACAGGTATCCTTTCAGAAAACAAGATCGAGAAATCATGTAGAGTTATAACTTTGATATCGTAGTTCTCTACAAGAGGAGTGGTCTCAAGGTACAAAGGTTTCACACCCATTTGAATGTACAAACAAGATGTCTGATAAGATATGCAGAATTAAGAAACACCACTTCCTGATCTAAAAGAAAGCCCTCTCACATGACATCTGATCTTCCTAACATTTAAAGCTTCCTCTATATCTTAACGCTAGCAAGTATCAATATGCCAATGTCCAATTTTCATATATTCCATGTGTATATTGCGTAAAGACTATTATATTACTGAGAAATTATTCTGCTTTTTAACTACTAAGTTTTCCTTGAGATTGTTGAAAGACAGTTTGCTTTCAAGATTTATTAAAAAAAGATTTGAGGCAAATTTCTCATGGATGGAATATGGTGCCCCTAACATGTATGTAACTGAAATTATTCCCAGAGGTGTACAAACCATTTCTGTGGCAGTTGGAAACCTCTCTGAATTCTCACATTTTCATTTAAAAGGAGACATCTTGTAAGAACTCCTGTGATGGAGTTTCTCTATCATTCATAGCATAGAAATTACACACTCAGTGTCTTGCTATAAAACTGTGTCCAGAATTCCATTTTTGGCTAGGTTTAAATAATTCCTTCATTTGCTTTATTTTATGTCCACACAGATTGGAAATGAATCTTCAGAGGGGCAACACAACCAGGAAGAACTACAAAACAGCCAGAAAGAAATCTGTGAGCTGAATCGCACACTGCAAACCCTGGAAATTGATTTCCAGACAGAACTAAATAAGGTGATACCCTTAGACAGGATTATTCTTTTCTAATCTTCTAATTCAAACATGACGTCTACCATACATGTTGAGTACAACTCTCATAATATTTGTCTGTAGTGGCCATTATGGAAATTGTAATCCAATATGTCTGAAAACACCGCTTTGGTAAACATTGTTGTAAACTTAATCTGTCCATCCATATTTTACTTTGGTTTTCCATAAAGCATTTATGGTTTGATTTTCCTGGGAATCTGTAGATGGGGGGGAAAGAGCAGATATTTTTCAATCAAATGCATTACAGTTGCCTGGGTGGATCCATATGAATGCCTTCAGTTGGATCATTTATATCCAGGTGGCTTTTTTTCTTTAATTGCAAGGCAAGTAAAAACAGATTTGCAAAATCAGATCAAAGACCATCAAACAGCCAGCAGATGCCTTTAGAAGTTCAGAAATAAGACATGCAAATGAAAGCCTTCCTATATTTTTCTCAGCATTTGATATAAACAGATGCATGGCCTATGAACATGGACAGCCAATATAGTATAGTGACTAGGTCTATCCTTAGCTGCCATGGAAGTTCACTCGATGGCTTTGGCTGGTCATTCTCTCTCAGTCCAACCTACTATTTTGTTACTACTATACCTGCTATAGATTGTTACTATAGGGGAAAAAAGGAGGAGGAGGGAGAACTACTGTATATATACCCTACTGAATGTAAGGAAGAATATCAGTATAGTAAATAAATAAATAAAATAGCATTGTCACTTGAGAGGATTCTGGTGAGATGGGCAGTCAAATAAATGTGATCAATCAATCAGTCAATTAATCAATAGCATTCTTAGAGCTAATCTATCGCCTTCATGGAGAATAGAATTAACTGGATAATGCAGTGTTATGGTACCAAGACAGGTTCTCTGTACCACTCTTGGGATAGATCATTCACAGCTCTCGTGATCCGTAGGATTATTTTTATCCTTATACAAATGTAAGTTCTAAAATAGGTGTGCAACTTGCCTTCTGGGAAACTGGTGACCCCTTCCCCATCCACCAATGCTAAAGCATAGAGGAGGTCTATTTCAGCAAATGTGGGGTGGGTGGATGGAGGCTGGCAACATAGCTTGCTCATTCTTGTTGAAACAGACCTTTGAATAGCATAGTACATTTTTGAAGGTGTCTGGTAGATCCAGAAGCAAGAAAGTCCAAGATGTGCTTTTTACTTTCCCTGCCATTTCATTGTTGCATGACAGGCAGAAGTCTCATTGGAAATGCTTCTACTATTGTAGGATTCAGATTTCTGCTATACAGATTTTACAGCTGAATGGATATAAGCTTTTAAAGAGCCCCAAGTCCTTTTAAAATCATAGGATTTTAAAGAGAGAACAATTCTGAGGTTTCAGTCTTCCTGAAAGAGATATCCTAGAAAAGTAGGAATTTGCCTTTCTGGGTTAAATGCACAAAATATGGTGGTGTGATTAAATAGCAGGGAAGTAAAAGGGATTCTGTACAGGTACTACAGATTGTTACTTCAGTTTTCTTATTATACATTAAACCCTCCTGAGAAACTGAACTGACATGAAGGGACTAATAAAATAACATATTCCAGATACTGGCCTGGGGCAATTGTAGGCCAACATAAATACTAGGAGGGGGAAAGGGGGGGGGAGATAATCATTCTCCATAAGCAAAAAATTGTGCAATCAGACAATGATTAAATCATACCAACACTAATTAACATGGCAGTTTGAAAAGACAAGTTATTGCTTCAAGCACTTTACTTTTTAGATTTAAATAGAGAGGAAAGGAAGCCAGGATAGGAAGGGAAAAGTAAATATCTCTCCACTCTGCATAAATAATAATAAACCTATAGACAAAATATAAATATATGATTTCAACACTGCTACAGACAAAGAGTTTCATTTACACATATCCAGCAAATAAGGATATTTCTTGGTTTCTGCATTGCAGAACACAGTTTGAAAACATAACACTGTTGGCATGTTTCGTTCTTTCAGAAATTTGCCCTGGAAAACAATTTGGGAGAAACCAAGGTTCGCTATGCTTTCCAGCTTCAAAGTATCCAAAACCTCATCAAAAAATGTGAAGAAGAGCTCAGCAAATTTCGACATGATATCAAGTGTCAAAATAATCAGTACAAGGTCCTCTTCGGAATAAAAACACGTCTGGAGAGGGAAATTTCTACTTACCGCCAGCTTCTGGATGGTGATGTTGATGGGTAAGACACAGTCAACCTCAGGCAGAAAAGGGAAAAAACAAACTTATAATCTAAAAATTGAAGCTAGTGAAGAAACAATTCTGAAAGCAATTTGCAGATAGGTGGGCAAATGCTATCCTTTCCAAGTAAAATGCATTCTGAAGGACCACGACCCTTTTTCATAGACCCTTGTGTAATGACCATGCTCCCAAAGAATTGCCCAAGTGTTCTGTCACAGGATTTTGGCATGGTGAGTCAGTTCTCATGAGATTTTAAGGCTTTCTTCCTGTCACAGTTGATCTATTTCTTTTAAAGGGATTTCTGTTTTTTTAAAAATTAAGAAACGTTTTAGAATTAGCATTCATTTTAGAAATAGCATAGAAGCAATTTCCAGCCTGGAAAGAATCGTGTTTTTTGATGCAGCTATTAGGCTTTACAGTACTTCGGATTTGAAGCAAAAAGGTTCTTTGAACAATCTTAAAAGTGACATGGAACAGATTTGTACAGACCACTTTTACTGATATTGCTTTTATTATTTCACAGGGAGACCGGCACAAGCCTTAGAGGTAAATATAATCTAGATTCTATTTTTGTAGGAAAAGTCTCAGACAGCTTTAGAAGATGATTAGTACATGAATATAAGATTAAAGCTATCATCAGCTGCCAATCATGATGAATATAGCTATTTCAGGATCAAAAGTAGCAAGCTGCAGAATACCCGTTGCTGGAAACCAAATGTGATGATATATGGGAATGAGCTTGGGAGACAGAAGGATGAACTGCTGACTAGACAACCATCATGTAAAAGAGACCTTCCCTAAATGTCTATGGAGATTCTTAGTCATCCAGGTCATGGTTGTCCCAAAGAAGCTTTTTCAAGAGGCAACTGGACTTTGCCTCTTGTCTAGTTGGCTCTTGAAAAAGCACCTTTGAGAGACCTTTCCTAATTTTCTGGAGAGTAAAAGAAAAGAAGGGGAAAATACTTTCAGACTTGCAAGACTGATGTTAACCTTTAAAATAGTCCAATTAGAAGCACAAGAATGAATACTAGCTCTATCTTTATTGTAAGGTTACATTAATAGAACCTTGCAAGATTAAAAGTATTCCTAGAGTTAGCTGTTAAGCCACTGTGGAAACAGGATATTGATCAATATGTTTTCTCATCAATCCATCATGGTTCTTCTTATAGCATTATATTATCATTAGCAATCTATTCATGTTCACAGTTGGGTAAAATGGCTCTCACAACTACATACATCCTACAGTATTATGATTGTGAGATGCAAACATGTTGCATTTTCAATCTATTCCAGACGTTCAGGTTTGTGTCTGCATTTCAGTGTTATATTTCTACAACTGGGGAAGTACCCAACTATCTGTTAATCCCATCACACCATAGCTTAGTCTCAAGCATATTTACAAAATTAATTGTATAATGCTGCTTCTCTCCTAATACATGACCAAATTTCTTCCAGAACACAGATCGAGCAATCAAAACCTAAAGAAAATTGTGCAAGAGACTGTGGATGGAGAGGTAGTCTCTACACATACTACTGAGATCAAACGGCAGGCATAATTTCCAATGTGAAGGAAAATTTACTTATCTGCAAATCATATACAAATTTGACTATTTAATGAAAACAGTTCTATATACGTTCTTTGGGGATCCTGAATTCTTTTTCTCAATCTTTCATCCATATGTAATTTAATATGAATGCAAATAATTCTCCCTCTTCTGTTGTATCATGCTTCTTTAAAACCTCAAAATAAATAATAGTATCATTAATTTATTCTGGTTCCCAGTAATTGGAGTATCTACGTTTGACCATCAAAGAACTTTCCTCATTCCATGAGCAAATGTTGCACAGTTGTATCACTAAAAGAGTACCTGGCAAGTTATTTATGACTAGAATGTCTATAGAAAAGTAAGAGGTATATTACTTGTCCAAAACTTTCCTAGACATGATTAAATTTTCAAGTAGATTCAAGGAGAAAATTTGGTAAAAGGTTGAGAGATTCTGGAGGTAGGGCTGTTTTATAATGACATAAATGCTGAAATGTGGTAAAGACAAATCAATTGAACTATGGATGAAACTAATTCTGGTACATCCATACATATATGAAGCTAAGAACTATTCACTAGAGCAGTAGTCGGTTCTAAATCCCGTCGCTACTGGTTTGCTCGTGAACGTGCACACGCGATGCTTCTGCGCATGCGCAGATGCATCCTGGGCGGGTAGGCGGAGCGGCCCGGGTGGATGGGTGGAGCGTCCCAGGTGGGTGGGCGGAGCCTCCTGCCACCGCCGCTACCGGTTCGCAGAACTGGGCCGAACCAGGAGCAACCCACCACTGCACTAGAAGTACCTTAATAATGGCTGGGCCTCTATACCCAAAGAACAATAAACAGTTCCTCTGTAGTAACCTTTTTGATGGTCATCTTTCTTGCCTTTTGCTGCTTCCAATTGCTTAATCACACATTACACCGAAGCTTGATTAGCAGGAACTGGCATTGGAAGGAGAAAAGTTTATTTTTTTTCACCCAGGAGATCAGTGGGGTGCCCAAACATAGGCTTCATAGGGATTTGTTGCACAAATCAAATGCCTTGCTTAGATGATTACAGTATGACTGCATATTCTCCTTATACTAGTGATTATTTACACTTTCAAAATATCCTACACATGGAATCAGGGAATTTTATAGATAGGTGGAGAACCTGGAGGTCATTTAGTTGTATTGAAAGCAGGATTTTCAATATAGGAGGAAAATGCAACATTTCTGAAAATGGCCATCCAGCTTCCAACAAAGAAGGGCTCTCTAAAACATCTTTCAAACAATTCTTAACATAAATGACTTTAATAACATTTTAGAGAGAATGCAACTTCTGAACAGCCAAAACAAATAACAATTTTATTTTCCCAAGAATTGCCACAAAGGCTTGATTCGGAAAGAAACCACCCTGACCTTTCCCTTTTTAGCATGCTGTGGAATAAAATCATTTTTATGCCCCCTCCCAGAGTTTGGGAGGGAGAAAACTAAGGTTTCATGGAAGCTGAGTTTATGATTTTTAAAGTTGCCCATAAAAGGACAGCAAAATGTACCTCCATAAACCAGTTCTTTCACTGAACATGTCAAGACCAGTTCATGACTGCAACTTCTGGTTGCATAAGGAAGATTCCGAAAAACCTTGAATGGATTACCTAATGTTTTCTGGGGAGAACTGGTAATACCAGATAGATAACACTGGGTGAATTTATCTATTCTTTCAGATTAATACCCAGAACCTACCCTTTCAGATAAATTAAAATGGGCCTGGTTTCCTAATGCTGTAACATTATTCATATACATATACACATGCTATTAAAGGAAAAATAATGGCAGAGAAAGAGCATGAGACTACAAGGCAGGTGATCAGAAAGTTAGATTGCCTATCAGCAGTTCCCAACTTTAGCACCTCTTGGTGCATGTAGTCCAACTCCCAGAATTCAAAGCTAGCATGGTCATTGCCAATAATTGTGAGAGATAAAGTCCATACTTCTGGAGAGCAAATCAAGCAAGAATTTATAAAAAAAAAAACACCAACAACTTTGTATTGCCTATAATGAATATGCTAAGGGAATGATGACATCTGGAGTGATTAGACTATAGAAAGTTATCTTAAAGAGAGATATCAAACTTATTTTTTTTCTTCCAGTTTCTGATTTTTGCAAATCTGGTTTACCCAGCTAGGCATTTTTCTTTTCAAATCACTTTGTTCTATTTTTTGTTTATGAATTTGGGAGTGGATTCCTCCATACACATTTTGCTTGTAATATTTCCTGAATAGGTTTTGAAAAGAATTTTCCCTGATATAAAACAGGTTATCTAATTTTTATGATTATGTCCATTTTTATACATATCTTACCAATATGCACACACCTATATACACATTTAAAATTATATAGACACATACGTACAAACTCAGATGCACACATTGGTAAACTGCATTGGAAAATTAAACAACCCAGAATGACACAGAATGAGGCAATGCAGGCAGTGTTGAGCACAAGATGCTACATTCATGTAGCCCAATTCCTTTGCAAGTGGTCCTCCTGACCATCCAAGTGCATTTCAAGGTGCTGGTTTAGCATCTCCAATATTCTACACAACATTATCTCCATATATTTCTGCTCACCCTGCAGATCTAACAGGATGAGCATTCTCCAGGTCCTCTCCGTTAAAATAGTACCCTGTCTGTCACAGTGCCTGTCTTTTGGTTCAAGGTCTCTGTCCCTCTGCCCTGCCAAAATCCACCTCTCACCCTATGTACCTCCCATAAGGTGTTTAAAAGCTTTTTCTTTTTCTTTTGCCTCATGCATTGCGATTGGAGGGGCACAGGGATCAATTATGTGAGTCTTGGTTAGCTGTCTATAGACTGATGGTGGTTCATCAAATGGAAGTGATTTATTTAGACCTCTGATTCCTTATATATTGACCACTGTGGTAATTGTTGTAAATCCTTTTGGAGTTAATAAAACTCCAAAAAGATTTACAACAATTATAACAGTGGTCAATATATAAGCTACATAGAGTTGTTATAACAGGATGGGTAGCCATAAAAATGGTATAAACAAACAACAAATAAACAAATAAATAACACTTTTATTCCGACTGACATGAAAATGGGGTAGAATAAATTTAAAAATAACTAAAAGGACCCTTTGTATACCAAAAATTATCAGTTCCCCATATAACAGAATAACAGAATAACCTTAGAGGTCTTCTAGTCCAACCCATCTGTTAAGGTGCACCCATGTTAGCAGATAACTCATATATTTCTTAAAAAGTTAAGCAACATACCCCTTACTCTCAATCTATATTTTATGAATTTTATAATTAGGTGTGCACTAAAGTGACAAATCATTCCCAAGCTGATTGTAAAACAGAGTCAGTTGCAAATTTAAGTAATCTAGAGTTTGACCTCATTTAAGCATTACTTTTTGTTTTGGAAGCATACTGAATCCTGAAAAGTAATATTCCCTGATCTAGCTAGCCCTAACAGAAATACAATTTCCAGAGATGGAGCAATGTCACTCATTATCTATTTTCTTTTTTTTCTTCTTTCCACAACTAAAGTCACCATTTATTAGAAAATGTTTTGAGTTAACTGGAATAAGATATTTACACAGCAACCAAATCCTTATATGGTGTTTCACTGTGCTTTACTGGATTATCCGATGTGATGACATCTGTGTGATAAAGACTTTGTACAATGTTCAGAGGTTATATATTTTTATAACAAAGCAGAAGCTGTTGAATAGCAGATTCTGTTTCCTGTGCAGTTATGGGTGGGGAGCTGACATCTATTCTTGAACTAATCCAACATTAGTCAAATCAATTATCCACTCCAATGCAATCCACTTCAACTTTCCCTAGCCTGATACCTCAATTTAATCTGCCTTAATTGGATAAACCGAAAAATAAACATAGAACTGGGAATGAACAACTCCCTTTATTTCGCCAGCTAGAGAACAGATACAATAAACCTCAATTTACCACCACAATTGGGACCTGAATTTCCATTGCTAAGCAAAGCAGTTGTGCCCAGGTTTATGACTCTTTTTGACATGGTTGTTAAGTGAATTACTGCAGTTGTTAAGTGAATCGTGTGGTCATTAACCCATATTGATTTTGATTCTCTGAAGCTGGCTGGGAAGGTCATAATAGAATCAAATGTCCTGGAATGCTGCAACGGTCAAAAATACATTGCTAAGTGCCCAAATTTTGATCACGTGACTGCGGGCATGCTATGATGGTTGTAAGTGCGAGGATGTGTTGTAAATCACTTTTTTCAGTGCTGTTGTAACTTCGAATACTTGTTAAATGAATGATTATTTCTAGGTGAGACAAGCGGAAAACAAGCCTAATAAATAAATAAATTGAGGATTATCTGTGCTTATACTTGTTTTCTGGATCCCCATTTACAAGGCAGAGGCTACTTTATTCCAACAGCCTCATAATTACATAACATCTGGTAGGAACAAAGTGGTGCCAAGATGGCAGGACTCCAGAGTAGGTATTCAAGCCCTAAAGAGTATAGTTAAGAGGCATGCTACAAATGTTGGAACACTGGTTTAAAAGAATCAGAAATATGCAGACCAATATAGATCATCATTTCAGGAAGGATCAGATCAGTGAAACATCAAATCTAGATCTAAAATGATTTTACTTCCTGACTGTAAGTGCAAAACGGTCTCAGTCTCACTCAGAGCTTAGTGCCTCGCAGAAGAAACGTAATCAATTGACTCTCATACCTTGCAGCTTACTCAGCCCTGATAGCATCCATGCCTGTGCTCTACAAACACAATTAACCCAGGAAGGAATTTACATACTTATTTTCTATTACATGGAAAGCATCAAGGTTTTTTTTTAATATACGTCAGAGCAAGTGCTTGGGATTACAAACTATTGATACTTGAGGAGTTTAAGGTCTGCCAACAAGTAGATTATCTAAGTAATCATTACAAAAGCCCTGTACATTAAGCCAGGATTATTATCCTTTTTGTGGGAAGGGAAATCCTAAACCTGAAAAACAGCAATAACTGAAAACTACTTCATCAGTTCATGACTGATATGAGAATTAAAGCAGAGACTTCCAAGGACATATTTTACACTTATTGCTATCTTTATTTTTTTACTTCTGTGATGGAAAAATCCTGCTAGTTAGAGACTAACTTTGATTAGCTTGGATAATCATGATCCAATAGAGTGATACTGCAGTTCATTTGACTGATACACAACGATAACGCAATCCCCTAAGGAAGTTATTTCCCCTCAGGTTGATGTTTCAAAGGGAATGTTTGAGATAGCAATATAAATAGCACTTAGACTTACATACTGCTTCATAGTGCTTTACAGCCCCGTCTAAGCGGTTAACAGAGTCAGCATATTGCCCCCAACAATCTGGGTTCTCATTTTACTGACCTCGGAAGGACGGGAAGACTGAGTCAACCTTGAGCTGGTCAGGATCGAACTCCTGGCAGTGGGAATGCAGAGTGAGCCTGCAATACTGCATTCTAACCACTGTGCCACTATAGCTCGTGGAAAGGTAAGAAACTATGATAGAATTTGAAAGTTGGGTTGTAGTTCAGTCTGACCTAAGCATAGTACATAAAATTATCTGCTACAATGTCCTACCTGTCAATGACTACTTCAGCTTCAACCACAACAATAAACGAGCAAACAACAGATACAAACTTAAGGTAAACCGCTCCAAACTCGATTGCAGAAAATATGACTTCAGCAACAGAGTGGTCAATGCCTGGAATGCACTACCTGACTCTGTGGTTTCTTCCTCAAACCCCCAAAACTTTAACCTTAGACTGTCTACTGTTGACCTCACCCCATTCCTAAGAGGTCTGTAAGGGGCGTGCATAAGCGCACCAACGTGCCTACCGTCCCTTCCTAATGTCCCTTTTTATTCGTATCCTTTTCATGTATTCAAAATCATGTTTATACTTTTAACTGCTATCTTATATATGTTTGACAAAATAAAAAAAATAAAAAAATGTTGCACAGATTACAAATGATTTCACATTTCTATCACCAGTGTTAATAGGATTATAAATATTTCAGAATTGATATCAAAAAACTTGCCCACTTTCTGAAAAAAAAATCTCTATGGTTTCTATGGTCTCCTTGAGATTGGGATTGACCTTCCAACACTTTTCTTTGTATATTTAAATCTCTACGCTGTGATTAAAGAATTGCAGGCATTATATCACTTCAACAAGGATTCAACAATCCATATATGCATTCTCAGCTACCTGCTTTTGTAGGAATTAGCTATCAGCAGAACAATTACAAAAGGACAGGAGATTAAGCCACATAATAATGTTACATATATTTTCATATGTGAGGCATCTAAATTGACATCTTTTATGACTCAATGGACCTCAATTCTTTTCACCTCAGCCTAGAGTTAAACATTAAGACAAGAATTTCAGTGAAATGCCTGATGTATTCTTTACACAGGGAAGTAGAAAGTAATATGATTTGCCTAAAATGATAGGTAAATTATCTTCTGGAGTCCAGAACTGATATGTTTAGGCCTGGAGTCCGCAATGATATCCTTCAGTCTTAGAAGGAGATACATGGACATCAGCTTTTAGCACTGGGGATATAATTTTGAAATAATTTGTAATTCAAGCAAAACATGTGGTCTACCATGGAATTACAGCCAAGTTCAAGAGTGTTTCTTTCACCCTAAACATTCTCTTTAAAAAAAAGAAGCCAACTTAAGAGAGGACACACCTTGAGTACCTGTTGCATTACATTGTATGTCAACTATGGGAAACAGCAACTAGCAAAAGTACTCTGACAAAACACAGATGGGTGTTTTGCTTTGACAAAGAACTCCTTTCAAAACTGCTTCATGAAGCAACACAGTTTCATCTTAAAATAATGATTATACTGTTTTATTTAACATTGCTTCTGAGGTCTTCTCTGGCATGTCTATAACCAAAATAGGTTTCTGTTGTGCCTTACAGAAACACCTTGGTGAAGTGCATCACATCATTATAAGTTCACTAAGATCAACCAAGTCTTACCTCTGAGGTATAAAGTGTTTCATAGAAGCAAAGTGCAGCTCCCAGGTCAGCATGACAGCCTGAGCATTATTCTTTTTGTAGAACTGACAAACTTGACTAAAATAGGAGTCTGTAAAGGGATCAGTTCTTTGGAACTCCTCTCTGGGTTAAGGAGAAGACAAGGATCACCAGGGGTGGGTTCTAACTTACCTCGCTGCCAGTTCGCTTCCTCCCGTGCTGTGTGGGCACGCTGTGTGGGCGCGCCGCATGGGTGTGCCGCGTGGGCATGCCATGTGGGCGTGCCGTGTGGGCGTGCCGCATGGTCACGCAGAAGAAAAAAAAACCAGATTTTTTAAAAAAAAAATTAAAAAAAAAATTAAAGAAAGATGGCGGCGCCCACGGACCGGCACCGACAGAAACGGTTCCGTGACATCATCGTGACATCACCAGCAGGTCGCTACTGGTTTGGCCGAACTGGTCCGAACCGGGAGGAACCCACCTCTGAGGATCACCCATGTTTAGCTCCATACAGGGAAGAGAAGAGACAAAAAGGAGTTGCTCAAGCTCTTTTTGGAAGGAGACAGAGAAAGTGATAAGAAATCAATTTGTGGGACACTATTTCATGGGACTAAAGATCAATTTTTTAAAAATGAAAAAGATTTATAAAGTTATCCTCTGTTAGATAAGGGTTAAAATATGTATGTTATGATTTCTGGTAATAGAATGGGATTTCTTTTTTACCATTTTTGTATGACAAGGTTTTAAAGATTTGGTAATAAAGTTTCATTTTTTCCTTATTTTTTTATATATATTTTTAGTTTGTATTAAGTTTTTATCTTTGAAAAAAAGGGAGAAAGATATCTCCCTGTCCTATTTACTAACAATGCTGTTAGTGGGAAAGAGACGTGTATCTTTAGAACATAGACACAGATAATTCCTCTCACCAAATGACTATCATATAAACTGATCTTCAAAACAGGAAGCAAAAAGTATTAAATGTTTTAACTGCTTGATATGCATTTTGACACTTAGCAAAATTGAAGTCTAATATAGCTAATTCTACGTTCTCAAATAATTAAGAATCTAAATAACTAATTACTAACCATCTGGTGTACTAAATAAGTATAGTTTATTTGTTTAAAGTGGCAATGGATACACAGATCTTTCATCCTATTACAAAGGTATATGCACCACAGCTTTGGTTTGGTGCCTTTATCTTTCTGTGCTGGTTCATCATTCAAGGCTGTTGCTAGGGCTCTCCCTGGGTCCCAATCACAGGAAAGGCCTTGTTGACAAACAAAGCTCTCAAGAGACTAATGGAAGCAGATGATTGCTCTGCTCAGGAAATAATGCAACACTTAATTAAGACAAAGCGTTAGTTACCTGATTTCACAGCATATGTTCCCTAATTGAAATATGGGCTGAAAACTATTGCAATCCTTTCAAAATTACTGGATGGACAATGTTGAAATAGGGGACTTCTTCGAAGTTAACATTTCAAAACCAATATCTAAAAATAATAAGTGTAATAACTGAGTTATAAAACAACAAACGAGTCAAGAAAGTATTAATAGAAATAATTAGGGATTTGTGAGAAGTAAAATACAATGTTTGTGGAGAGAAAAATTCGGGGTTAAAATGACATCTAATTAGAAGAAATTAAGTTAAAATATGATAGAAAATGAGCAAAGTCTCAGAAATGTAACCGGACAAAGCTTTAAAGAGATCCAGGTAGGAAGTCAATGTCTTGTGTCTGTGAACATTCCTGATTTTTTGTAATACATTTGCTTCCCAGAGTCAGTGGACAAGGACATGGATGGCATATGAATTTAATAAATAAAATGTTATCTCTGCTTGATTGCCATCATCACTTTTAAGGGCCTGTGATTGAGGTTGGCACTTGTATGTTTCTCAGCTCCCAATGAATCTGAGCAGCTCGCAATAACTAAAGCAAAAGAAATATAATTAATCACAAATGCAAAAATAAAAGATGGTGAGAATAACAAACCAGACAGGAACAAAGCAAAGGGCTTCACTCTCCCTCACCAAAGGTAAAAAGCCAGGTCTTCAAAAGATCACTCCAAATAATAGCAGTGTGGGGCCTAGCCAGATCTCAGGGGCAGAACTAATTCCAGAGGGCAGGTACTGCTACAGACAAAACTGATAACACTCTGGGCAGGTTTAAGTGCTTATGGTGAAAACATTCTCAAGAAGAAGTTATACTTTCTCCTGTATGTTTAGAAGGGGTAGATATTGAATTTGATTTCATGCAATTTCTCATTTTGCTAGAAACACAATAATGGAAGTGGTTCTCAACCATTTCTTCACCACGGACCTCCTTTAATACCTTTTGTGGCCATGGGTCATGGCCACGGACTCCCAAGACTTAACTCAAGGTTTAAATCATAATATTTCTTCAATCCTTCGTGATCCCCTGTGATGACATCATGGCCCTCCCAGGGGTCCACAGCAGGGGTGGGTTCTGGTTTTCTTCACTGCCGGTTCGCTCAGTGTTGCGCCGTGCGGGGGCGCGCGTGCTTCGTGCATGCGCAGTGCTTAAAAAAGCTTCTGCGCATGCGCAGAAGCAAAAAACAAGATGATGGTGCCTATGGCGCCGCCGAAAGAACCAGTTCAGGGGCGTGACAGGCCTGGGTCGCTGCCGGTTCTAGCGACCCAGGCCGCCAAGTTACTACCAGTTCTATAGAACCGGTCAGAACCGGGAGGAACCCACCTCTGGTCCACAGACCACAGGTTGAGAACCACTGCTATATAGTAACATCCATATTGGTCTACACAGCAAACTATACAATTGCTCATTGACCTACTATAACAACAGAGAATTTTGGCATTCTCTAGATTTCATCTAGATTCTAATGGACAGGGCAAAATAACAAGTTTTTTAAAAAAATAAAATAAAGGCAATTTCTCAGTAATGGCACAAGAAAGAACACCGTATAAAATTTCAGCTAGTTACCAGCCTCCATTGGCTGTTAAGATGCCAATATAGGAGGGTGACAGGTTCTCAGAAACAAAACATTAAATAAACAGAGCTATAAAAATATAAAGGTTGCACTTGTTTATACGAGGGTGGATGAAAATGGAAGGAGCAAAACAATCATTGAGTTCCTTAACAACACTATAGAACCAGAAGCAGCTAAGGTAGAATAAAAAAAGGAAGATAATGTAGGTTTCAGGTTCAATTACTGAGTCATGAGTTTCTTTCAACACCTCCCCCACAAAATGTTTCTTGAATGCAACACATTAAAGCAATATTCATGGAACCCAATATTCACTGCATCATTATTTGCTTCTTTTGTAATCTCTCAGGAATCTGATATATCAGGCTCCAAAACTATATGTTTGCCAGGTTCAGCTCAGATGGCTCAGAAAGAAGACTTTTAGGGTTTATCAGTTGTAAAATGTTGAGACAATAAAATACTGAAGACACAATAGAATTTGTGAATAACATTACATCTGAGCTAAGCAAGACAAACCGGTTATTTAAAAGATTAATAATGTATGACACCTTAAAGATCACAGATATATTATCACATAAGCCCTTGTGGATCTACAGATTATTTCATTAGTTATATAGGAAATGGAACAGATGTGAAAACATACAGGTTCAAATACATTAAAAGATCAAAAGAGATTTTGGGGATGGGAGATTACCACAATAAATTAATGCAGAAAGTGTAATGATCGAGGCTCAGGTCTCAGGTTCTGATCTGCATCTGAAGAAGATGCTCCAGCTGAAACGGTGGATTGTTAGTCTCAGGAGACACCAACGCTGATCAAATACAGGTAGTCCACGACTTAGAACCATTCATTTAGGGACTGTTCAAAGCCATGATGGCACTGAAAAGTGACTTATGACTGTTTTTCACACTTACGACCATTGCAGCATCTCCATGGTCATGTGATCAAACTTTGGACATTTGGCAACTGGCTCACATTTATGATGGTTACAGAATCCCAGGGTCATGTGATCTCCTTTTGCAACCTTCTGACAAACAAAGTCAATGCGGAAACCAGATTCATTTAATAACCATGTCATCAAAAAAGCACAACAAAGAATGTTCTTTCTGTGCCAACTCAGGAAGCTCAAACTGCCCGAGGAGCTGCTGATACAGTTCTACAGAGGAATTATTGAGTCTGTCATCTGCACCTCTATAACTGTCTGGTTTGGTTCTGCAACCCAACAAGACAGACACAGACTTCAGAGGATAATCAGAACTGCAGAAAAGACAATTACTGCCAACCTGCCTTCCATTGAGGACCTGTATACTGCACGAGTCAAAAAGAGGGCCATGAAAATATTCACTGACCCCTCACATCCTGGACATAAATTTTTTAAATTTGTACAATCA
>QLTV01001993.1:184119-196627 GCA_003457575.1 Thermophis baileyi
CATAGGAGATCAACCCTGACTGCTCTTTAGAAGGCCAAATCCTGAAGATGAAACTCAAATATTTTGGCCACCAAATGAGAAGGAAGGACTCACTGGAGAAGAGCCTAATGCTGGGAAAGATTGAGGGCAAAAGAAGAAGGGGACGGCAGAGAATGAGGTGGCTGGATGGAGTCACTGAAGCAGTCGGCATAGGCTTAAATGGACTCCAGGCGATGGTAGAGGACAGGAAGGCCTGGAAGAACGTTGTCCATGGGGTCGCGATGGGTCGGACATGACTTCACGACTAACAACAACAACAAGACCTACTGACAAAAACACATTTGAATCCATTTAAGAAAAGCAACAAGGCAGGGGCCAACTGTGAATGGGGGTGGGGGAAAAGGTGTCTCATTGAGAAGGAGCCACCATTGAGAAGTTTCCTTTTTGTGGTCCTACCAGATGTACATCTCTAATGTACTCTGGGTGGGTGGGTATAATTGGGGTGGATGAGTGGAGGTTGTCCTAGTCCTAGGCCATGTAGGGTTTTAAAGGTGATAACCCTGACCTTGAAGTGTACCCTGAAGCAAATTGGCAGCCAGTATAGTTTCCACAAAAAAGGTGCTACATGTGAAAGTCTAGGCTTGCACAAAACTGTTCATGCCACTGCATTCTGAACTAACTGAAGTTTCCAGATACTCTTCAAAGACATCCCCATGTAGAGTGCATTACAATAGTTCAGATTGGGGGGGGGGTGTGATAAGGGTGTGAGTAACTGTGAGGAGGGCACAATAATCATCACTAGTGGTTCAAACCTATTTGAATGAAAAGCAAATTCAGCAATAGCAATATCACTTAAATTTATATACTGCTTCATCGTACTTTACAGCCCTAAGCGGTTTACAGAGTCAGCATATTGCCCCCAACGATCTGGGTTCTCATTTTATCGACCTCAGAAGGATGGAAGGCTGAGTCAACCTTGAGCCAATCAGGATCAAACTCCTGGCTGTGAGCAGAGTTAGACTGCAATACTGCATTCTAACCACTGCATTCAGGAAGACATGATGTCCTCGGCTTACAACAGTTCACTTAGTGATTGTTCAAAGTTACAAACGCACTGAAAAAAGAGACTTACGATGGTTTTTCATACTTATGACTGTTGCCACATCCTCATGGTCACATGATTTATATTTGGATGCTTGACAATTGACTCACATTAATGACGTTTGCAGTGTCCCAGGCTCATATAAATACCTTTTGTGACCTTCTGACAAGCAAAGTCAATGGGGAAGCCAGATTCACTTACCAACCGTGTTACTAACTTAACAACTGCAGTGATTCACTTAACAACTGTGCCAAGAAAGGTCATAAAATGGGGCAAAACTCATTTAACAAATGTCTCATTTAGCAACATAAATGTTGGGCTCAATTGTGGTTGAAGGTCAAGGATTACCTGTATTTATTCACTGGGCAAAAAACTGCTCTGTACTCAAAAGACTGAAATGGATTACTCAGAATAAATCCCAGCCCATGCTGTGAAGAGAATTGACATAGATAATATTCATATGAATTTTTGATTTAGAGACAGTTTGGTCAATCCATTTCCAAGACAAGTGATAATATAGAATGAGTGAGTACATGGGAAAAATGCAGCTATTTTAATGAGGTGCTTTATATGTATTGCTTTTCTGCATATTGCAAAGCATCTTTTTTAACATTCCAATTAATCTACTGGTTGTCAGACACTATACAGCTGATTGGTTTATTTCTGATTTCACAAAATTGACTGCATTACAGTAAGATAGCTCTCTCCCCTCTGTGTGGTATGACTTTATTTACCTCAAATTGTGTGTGCTTTGGCTCATTCTGATAAGTATGTCCGTTACCTTTTGTCTCAGAATACTGACCTGGTGGTACTAGTATATGGAGGGAACAAATAATATTCACTCTATCTTCCTTGGTCAACTTTACCACAATGCGTTTGTTAGGAGGAATTATGCCTATGAAGGAGAGAGTCGTGAACATGTAAGCCCTTCCATTCCAAAGTACAGGGAAGGCCTTTGGTAAATAGAAAGGTCCTCTCTAAAGGTATAATCCTGAAGTATAGATGATGGAGCAGAGGAACTGCTAAGAGACACAGGCAGAAATTAGAACCTACTTTCACATTTCACAATTGCTGCTGTGAAAATCTGTGTGTCAAACATGCCCTAAGATTCTTTCAACTATCAACTCTGTCAATTTTAATCAGATTTCTGAGCCAGTAAGAGCAAAGCCATTTTGCCTTCTCTTATTTATTCCTTCTCCCAATTTCTATAAACTACTCATTAAGACAGCGGTTCTCAACCTGTGGGTCGCGACCCCTTTGGGGGTCGAATGACCATTTCACAGGGGTCGCCGCGCGTGTTATCCCGCCATCTTGGTGCCACCGTCACTCGCAGGGGTGAAATGCTCCCGGTTCGGCCGTGCCTGCGGGTCGCCGGACAGCCGGTAGCGAGAGAAGTGGGAGACTTCGCCCACCCGCCTGGATGCCACCATTTGGGTTCTTTTACCTCCTGCGCATGCGCAGAACGCTTTGTGCATGCGCAGAGGGTAAAAGAACTCAAATGGCGGCGTCCGGGTGGGTGGGCGCTCCCGTTGCTATCAGCTGTTTGGCGACCCACAGGCAAGCCCGAACTGTGAGCATTTCCCCCCTGGTGCCACGCCCCCTTTGTCACCTCATCGCGCGCGGGGAGGGGGGTGGAGGGGTGGGGCGGTGGGTCACGGGGGGGTCGTGGCATTAGAAAGGTTGAGAACCACTGCATTAAGAGATGGGAGGCAAAGAATGGGACTGTAAATATACTTGTCTTGCTCCTCTCTTCATCCTGGAATGCAAATTTCTCTGGATACTTTGGGGACTGCTTTGTAACCAAGCAATCCTAACAATGTGAGAGATAGGGCCGCAGAAGACCTGGTCATCAGATACAGTAATTGACTAATTAGTCATTTAATTCATAGGTAACCATTCATTACGATTTGATTCCCCCCAAACATCACTATAAATCAGACAAAACCCTTAGGTGCCAACAATAGCATCTCACACATTCTAATGATTGTACTGAAATTTAAAAACAACAACACACACACACACACACACACACACACACACAGACAAGCCAAAGGGTGAATTTTTCTAGAAGGAAGTTGCATCATCTGACCGCTCTGATCCTGTCTGTATGGGGATTGGCTAGGATGAGTCAAAAAGAGATGCAAACATGTGTGATTACATTACACGGAGATTATTTATCAGAAGGAGGAAGAGGAGGAAAGCAAGGATTCAGTCAACAGTGAGGTCTGAGGAACAAATAACAGTATATAATAAAGCTCCAGCCTTAGAATCCTATTTCTACAATACTAATGCTTCCAAGTCCATTGTTACCTTACCCCTGAGAACAAAAACATGGCTGACACATCACTATCATCCAAAATTTTCAACAAAGAATTTCCAGCAGCCTCACTTTAAGGGCTATCCTCTCTTTTCTTGATAACAATTGGACTAAAGCACCAGCCTTGCCTCTCAGGACATGCCGCCGTGTAGAAGTACCTATCTGCATTTTGCTGGTAATTCCCATATTTGACTATTGGGAACATCTCCCCCCACCCCACACACACACACACACAAAGAAAAATAATCCTAATTCTTAATCTTAAATTTTGTTACTGTTCAGGTTCAGGTTCAAAGTTGATGTACTGTTCAAAGTTGGCTACATCAACCAAGGCCGGAAGAAAAGTTGATCTCAACCAATTTGATAAGCTTTGAAAGGTGTCTTAATAAGTCATTTTTTACTTCTTCTTTTAGATATCTGATAGGCATTGCCTTCAAATGAACTCTTCCCAAAGCATAAAGGTGCAAGTCAAATATTTTTCCTCAGAACAATGAGGCAGCCATATCCTTAAAGTTTTGACAACTGTTTTAGGGCCTTTCCAGGTTGTTTAAGCCTGATGCGTGCAAAAGAACTGCCCAGTTACTGGAGATCTCCTATTTACTCTTTCAGGAATTGCTTAAGGCCACCATTTATCAAAGTGTTCTGCAATAAAGCCCTACCTCAGAAAAAAAATTAAATCCCAATAGCTGAAATCAATGTCTTACGTTTCGTTGCTCCACACTGTTCCTTCCAGGCTGTTGCCTTTACCAGCCTACTTTCGCTGAGCAGCCCTTTTAGCAATGCAGGGCTTTCTCTTATCACTATAAGGGTGTTTTTTACAACTGGTTAAGGACAAAAAGTAGCCTGTTATTGTTAGCTTCAGCCAATTTTCTCCCATCTCAGTTTGGAGCATGTTCTTTATTTCGCCCCTGGGAGAAAGGTTTATACAAAAATGACTTTATTTATTTCAGATGGCTATTTTCCCTTCCTTCCCTTGTTCTATCCATTTTAAATTTGGCTCTGTCAAACCTGGAATGAGACCCTCAAAATCTTTCCTGGAATTGGATTGTAAAATGTACTCTCCTTCTGGGTGCAAACATAATAAAAAATAAAAACATTGTAACTTGAATACTGGTTCTGATTGAATTGACCATATCTTTTCTCAATTTGAGAGAGAATGCCAGCTTAGAAGAAAGAGGGAGGATTAAAACAATGTTGTGCATTGTTCTATTTGAGGTACATTTAAATTTCCATGTCCCTGACTGTGACTCTAAATTGTTGGCAGATATGAAATCAGAGTATTCTTAAAAATTATGGATCTTTTGTTGATTTGGAGAGTAGATTGCCAGGCATAGTTCACATTTCAAATGTTTCTTTTCCAATTTTCTCTTTAGGAACAATAAAGCAATCAGAAGTTAATATACTGTATAGCAAAAGAAGACACAGGAAAAGATAAATGAAATTCTCTCTGCAGAAAATGTTTGCATAGGTTAATGTGCAAACAAAAAGAAGGGAAATGGCGACCTCTAGTGAGAAAGGAGAACACAGACATTCATAATACTGCATGGAAAAAGGAAGCAATACTGGATTAAGAATACTTAATAGAAAGAGCACAACCCCATGACTTAAGGTGTATGGCATCTATTCTAGAAACATACCGGAGCTATTTGTGTCATTGTGTATAAATTCTCTATTAAAAGACTACATTTTGCCAGAGTGTTTAAGGACCATTGTAAATTCCTCAGCTGCCAAGCCACTGAACTCACAATCAACCACAGGAAACACAATTACTGTGGTCTTCTTGCAAGGAACAGCTTTTCCAGAACGCAAATGGATGATCTCAATTAATTCTCCTTCAGAATCTGGTTCCTGGTTGATGTTTCCACACTACAGTGCTGTTCCTGCTTGCGGAGCTGCTCACAAGGATATCTAACCCATAACAATATAAAAGATTGTTTTATGTTGGAAATAATATAAAAGATTTTGGATGATATAAAAGAAGGAAGAAGAAATAAAAAATTTCTATGGATGACAACTATCATTCTCCCCATGAGAGCCAGTTTGGTCTAGTGGCTAGAAAGTGGGAAATATGAGTTCAAGTCCTGCCTTAGCCATGAAAACCAACTGGGTATTTTGGGCCAATCTCTGTCTCTCAGTCCAACCTACCTCACAGGGTTGTTGTTATGGGAATTGGAAGAGAATGGAGTATTAAATAGAGTATTAAATTAAATGTTTGCTGTCTTGAGTTACTTGTAAAATATATTCACCAAATTAAGCTTTTACAGAGGCAACTATTGATTAGCAGTAAGAGAGATGGAAATAAAGATGAACTTTGCAAAACAAATTTTGAATTTGCAAATACACCAGGCAAATGGATGGCATACAAATGAAACACTTCAATATTGCTATGACAAATATGAATTATCTCCAATTAATTATGTTAAGACATGGAGTAAAATTAAAAAGTGTTCTGTTAAGATGGGAGAAATTAAAATTGTCCATGTTGGGGAGAATCTCAGTGATAAAATTAAAGTTTTTGCCAAGAATAATGCTTTTGTTTCAGACAATATGGCTTTGATACCTGCCTGTACCACATAAACAATAGCAGAAAAATATGTTTCTAGGGCAACGGGAGGGGGAGGGAGTCATGATAAATGTGTTACAAAATGCAAAGGAAAGAGAAGGGCTGTCTTTACTGGATTCAAAACTATTTTACTGCTTATTGTGTGGCCTGGATGAAAGAATGGATGTTGTTGAGAAAGAAGACAGAGACTTTTAGAGGTAAAAGATCATGACCTGAGGTTTGGATAGCATGGAATATCAGTCTCAGGAGACACCAAGCCAAGAATCATATGAGACTGATCAAACATGGGCACCATCTGGACAGCAGGAACAGTTAGATATGTTGAGGACATCCGGCTTCCCAGCCCGCACACACACCTAGTAGAGCAAAGACCACAGCAACCTTGGTCTATGTGGCTTATGGCCAAGTAAGTCTCTGAATTAGTGACAGCTGGCTGAAGCTTATTTAAGAAGCTCCCCTTGCTGGAAACAAAGTTTGATTTACTCTCATGTAATGTTCTTGTGATCACGTAAAAAAAACCTCAAACCACTGGCCTGGCTGACAGCCATGTCCTATCCTCAGAACCCTGGATTGGATTTGGGCTATTCTAAAACAAACTCTTCAAGCAAACTTCTCTTTCGTTTATAGTCTTTGTTTGCTAATTATTTCTTCAGCTTTGATGTAAATGTGTTAATTTCTATAGCAATCATGTTTGCTATGTGCTTAAAACCTGAAACAGGATAATTTCAATATATGATTACTATGGAATATTATTATATGCATAAAGTTGAGAAGATTCAATGATGGCCAATTCAGTTCAATGATTGGTGAAACTGGTAGATCTTGCTGAGATGAATAAACTAACTTTTTTGATTAGAGAAAAGGCACTATCTATATTTATTGGGGACTGAAAATCTCTTACTGACATTTTGTGTAAAAATGAACTTATAATTTATGGTTTTGATGATTAGATAAGATAGATTATAGATCTCTCTCTCTCTCTCTCTCTCTCTCTCTCTCTCTCTCTCTCTCTCTCTCTCTCTCTCTCTGTGGGTGGGTTTGGGTGTGTTCTGCTTTAAACAATATATATCTTTTTTCTTTATTTTTCTTTAACTTTTTTCTTTTCTTGCACTTTTTGCTTTCTCTTTACCTTTTTTCCTCTTTTCTTCATTACTTTATATTAGTTGGTGTTAGTTTTTAACCTTTTTTAAGCATTTAATAAATATATGTTTTTTTAAAAAGCCTGTATACAACCTATTGTAATTAAGGATCCATATTTTATTTATTAAATTTGTTTGCCACCCAACTTGCCTCGGGGTGACTTTGTTAACATATGACTTCATATCATAGTGCTTTATTCCCCCCCCCCCCAGAAAATACCAGAGTCTGAATATAGAGAAAGGGAAAATATTAGAGCAAGTGGAAGATTCTCTAATGAATTTAATAAAGATAAATATGAAGAGTAAGATTTCTGTAGATCTTTGGAAGCTTCCTAACTTTTTCCTAGACCCTTTTAATTTAAAAATAAGAGAAAAATGGGAAATGGGAAAGAGAAGCTCTTCTTTCATGATACTGATTTACAAAAATGGCTTAATTGCTGGAGACAGGCTGAAACAAGAATCTCTTTCAGTGAACACAGAACATTCCTTCAGGCACAAGGTAGAAACCCACAGATGTAACTGAAGCAGAATCTTCCAACCTGCAAATGTATTCACCCATCTAAGATAATATATCTTTGACACAGGGTATGTTGTACTATAAGTCCTCTGATTTCATCTTGTGATCAATAGGAGTGTTCATTTCATGCCACTAACGGGATTATGCTTTGAAGAAAGTTAGCACCCACCCCTCCTAGAAGAATGAAATATTTTAGGAAATATTAAAAAGGCAGAATATTTCCCCTGAAAGAGAAATAGAAATCTTAAGGGAGACAGAAACTCAGCTCCCTGCAGCTCCCTGGCCCCAGCCTATTTTGCTGCCTATTGAGAACTGGGCCAGCTATCTACAAAACAAAAGACCTCAGCTCCAGGGTGATGGGATTAAGACATGACCCTCCAGGACATAATAGGATTATCTATCAGCAGAGCTCACCACATGACACAACCAAGCCCCTTCATTACATCAGCCCAAGGTTCAACCAACCTTAATTCAGACAACCTCAGCTGTGACCCCTGCATAGCCCCCTGGGAGTCTGGCAACCAATAGAATACATGCTCTTGCCACAGGAACAGGAAGCTCAAGTTCAAAGCCCAAGAGAAGGTATAAACAACTCTCACTCTCCACTCCAGGGGTGGGTTCTAACTTACCTCACTGCCGGTTCGCTTCCTCCCGTGCCGCGTGGATGTGCACGTGTTGTGTGCAGCGCAGCCATGTGTGCGCTTTGCGCACATGCGTGCATGCACAGTGCTGAAAATCCAGCTTCTGTGCATGCGCAGAAGCAAAAAATGAGAGAGCCGGTTCGGGGGGGTGTCCAGCTGGCCATCGCTGCCGGTTCGGTGAGCGGGGGGGGAAATCCTGCTACCGGTTCTAAAGAACTGGTCCGAACCGGGCAGGAACCCACCTCTCTCCACTCCATGTGTTCAGCTGCACCAAGACTTCAAACCCATGTGGTCCTGTTCATCAATAAACCATCTTTCCAATCAGCCTCCATGTTTCCAGTGTCTTTCTCCCTACTTGGAACTGAACCAGATGGATATTTCTTCCAACAGCTTCATCTGGAAAACCACTTTGACTTAAAGACTGGACATCCTTTTTAATTAAACATTTATTATTTCATAGTAAATGTGATAAAAATATTCTCCTTACTTAAAAAGGTTACTAAAGAAATCTTGGTTAGATCCATATTGAGTCCTTCAAAAATATATGTACCTTTTGATACTTAGCTCCTATAAAAGTCTGAACATGTACAGCAAGAAAAGTGAGCTATTGTTTTTAATCAAATCTGAATTTCTGGAACCCACAGTTGGATTCCATTTTTTTATATCCATACCCCTAACTTTCAGGAATGTTAGGATAAATAGGAACCCTATTTATTACTTAATGTTTAATCCTAGCATTGAATATCTCTCCCCCCCCCCCACATCCCTTTTCTGCATTATACTTCAGGGTGATAATCCTGGGGTAATTCTAAAAATGCTGAGACAAGATCTTAACTTAAAATATGAGATGATTGAGAGCTTGCTGTTTGCTTTGGGTGTTCTTATAATAAGTGTGTGTGCTTCTATAAGAAGTACCTTGTCTATGACAACTCTGGCATTTGAACTCTGCTCAGCATGAGAGTTCTGCTTTTGGTTTCATAAGATGGAGCAGAGTTTGTGCATATGGAACTGTTTCTTTTTTTAATGAGAACATTCAAGTAAATTTATTTCACACAACTTGTCAGACCCAAAGAATCCATAATGGCACAAGGAGTTACTTCTGGGTAGTTCAACTATTGTTATTTGCCTACAAGCAGAAATCTTTCCAGGCTACAGCAACTATCTGCAATAACTATTGATACACCCTGTGAATTGCTATGGAGGATCTGACCTTGCTGTCTTCCTGCCCACCAGACATTCCAAGCTCCACTGTATGTTTGTCATCAGGGAAAGAGCCCCTCCCTCCTGCAACCAGACTACATTCCCCCACATAATTCCATTTATTCCAACACGAATCATCAGCAGTCTTTATAATTATGGCTTCATCTTTATTATTCCACTGAAAAGAATGCAGAAAATAAAATCCTATATTTTTGCTTCATACATATACAGATAGTCCTTGACTTACAGCCATAACTGAACCCAAAAACGGTCATAAATGTGAAAAATGGTCAAAAGTCACTTTTTTCAGTACAGTTTTAACTTCGAATGGTCACTAAATGAACTGTTATAAGTCAAGGACTACCTGTATTTATCAAAACAGACCTTATTGTCTGTGTAGTTTACTTTCCCTTAATTTTTTTTTTAACAACTGTGACTGGAATGGTCTTTCTCTACGGAAAAGATATGGCTAGAAATAACAGGGAAACCTGATCTTAATGGTATTCACTATCAACATTAATGTATGAAATAACACTCTATGTATTACTCCATCTTTTTATGGAAAGGAAAGGCAAATATTGAATGTTTTGCAATAATTTCTTAGAAAACTGCATTTTCTAAGTGCACTTTAAATGCACTTAAAATGCATTTAAAATTGGTGTTTTGAGAGAAAATAGATTTAAACAAGTGTTTTAATGAGTAAATGTACAGTCCAATATCCATTTAGAATAGAGTAACAGAGTTGGAAGGGACCCTGGAGGTTTTCTAGTTCAACCTCATGCTCAGGCAGGAAACACTATACCGTTTCAGACAAATGGTTGTCCAATCTCTTCTTAAAAACTTCCAGTGTTGGAGAATTCATAACTTCTGGAGGCAAGTTGTTCCACTTGTTAGTTGTTCTAACTGTCAGGAAATTTCTTCTTAGTTCTAAGTTGCTTCTCTCCTTGATTAGTTTCCACCCATTGCTTCTTGTCCTGCCTTCAGGTGCTTTGGAGAATAGCTTGACTCCCTCTTCTTTGTGGCAGCCCCTGAGATATTGGAACACTGCTATCATGTCACCCCTAGTCCTTCTTTTCATTAAACTAGACATACTTAATTCCAGCAACCATTGTTTATATGTTTTAGCCTTTAGTCTCTAATCATTTTTATTGCTCTTCTCTGCACTCTTTCTAGAATCCCCATGTCTTTTTTACATTGTGGTGACCAAAACTGGATGCAGTATTCCACATATGGCCTTACCAAGGCATTATAAAGTGATATTAACACTTCACGTGATCTTGATTCTATCCCTTTGTTAATGCAGCCTATATTTAGATGCATGTTGGAGATGAACATTATTTTAATAAAAAAATAGAATTGTCTATTGAGTAAATACATGGCTTGGAGATAGAGTGATTTCTCAATCATCTGTGCCTTTGTAAAAAAAAAAAAAAAGGAAATAGCCCCTTAATGGGATAGATAAAATACAATTAAGACAAGTTACTCCCATTTCATCTGGGAAATAGCCAATCTTCATTAGGAAATAAGATCTGAAACTATCTATCATCTACCTATTTGTCTGCCTGCCTGCCTGCCTGCCTGCCTGCCTGCCTGCCTGCCTGCCTGCCTGCCTGCCTGCCTGCCTGCCTATCATCTATCTATCTGCCTCTCTGCCTGTTTATAATCTATTTTAGGTAGACTAGCAGATTCAGAGGATTGCAGTCTCCCAAAGAAAACTGTCATGACAATGCCACCAACAATGGCACATTGAAAATGGCATATGAACACATTCCTAATGGTAGGATCTTTGACCATTACCATTTAAGGACTAGATAAAGAGATTCCAAATGACCTTAAGTCTTTACTTAATGCATTAGTAAACAAAGTGAAAAGACCTCACCTACTTTACCTTCCACTTTTATCCCCTATCGATGTTTATTCATAAATAAAAGAAATATTGCTGGCTTCTTAACTTTCTTATCTAAGAGATTTGACTGTCATATACATCAGCCAGTTACACCCACTTTCCAAAGCTTCTAATGATTGAACTTTCACCATAGATCCAAGTAAATTATTCCAATTCTTCTAAAGTCCAACGTAAGTAGTTTTTATGAACTAATGTGTTGAAATCTGCCTTAAAGTTTCTTAGAAATTGTCTTGTTGCCCCTTTCTATTTTCTCCTCTTAATTTCATGGTTTTTGAAATATTTTTTCCAATTTTTTCTTTTGATCTTATTTCATTTCTTAGGGTTCTGACAAGCAAAGAATGGAAATCAACAATAAAATCATATGATTAACATTTAGTTCTGCTATTTATTTATTTATTTGTTTGTTTGTTTGTTTGGCCACCCAACTACATTCTTAATTCTGTGTGGCAGCAGAAAAAAAACCAATTAGAACTAGACTAATACAAATATTATACCAAAAATACTCTGGAAAAGAAATACCAACAAGAGCCGTGGTGGCGCAGTGGTTAGAATGCAGTACTGCAGGCTACTTCTGCTGACTGCCAGCTGCCTGCAATTTGGCATTTCGAATCTCATCAGGATCAAGGTTGACTCAGCCTTCCATCCTTCCGAAGTCGGTAAAATGAGGACCCAGATTGTTGGGGGCAATATGCTGACTCTGTAAACCACTTAGAGAGGGCTGTAAAGCTCTGTGAAGTGGTATATAAGTCTAAATGCTAACATTGTCAAAACAAAGAAGGGGTCCCTCAAGTCCTCTAACTCAAGGCTGTGGGAAGAGCCAGATTTTAAGGACGGATTTAAATAGGAGATGGCCCATGAATATTTGAGGAGACATTGTTCTAGAGGGCAGGTACTGCAATAGAAAAGGCATACTCCTTGGGTTCCATGAGGTGATACTGTTTAATCCATGGGACCTGGAGCATGACAATTCTACCCAATCATACATTATAGGCAGAATGTACCAAAGGAGCATGAAAAATCAAGAGTACAAATAAAATAGTATTTGCATTTGCAGAAATTACCAGTTTTTGCTGAAAAAAATGAACTGGTGAATAACTAAATTAGGAGGAGGAGGAGGAGGAGGAGGAGGAGGAGGAGGAGGAGG
>QLTV01001993.1:196671-212700 GCA_003457575.1 Thermophis baileyi
GAGGAGGAGGAGGAGGAGGAGGAGGAGGAGGCTTTAACCACAGCACAGAGACGCTCAGGCACACTTTATATCTGTTCCATGCACTTGAAGCTTTTTTTCATTTCATCCCCCATCAACATTTAAAATAAGTTTAAGTCAACTTCTGTACTAGTTTTAAAGTAGTGTTTTTCTCTTTAAATGAGCAATATCCCATGCATAAACCCACTCATCACAGAGCACAATCAAATTTCTACAAACTACAATGAAGTATTTTCTTGCCTAGATGGGTGTGAAGTAAACTTGGAAAGTGCAATAGGAACTGCCTGCTATCTTTTATTAGTAAGTTTACTAAGGGAGGGTTTCTTTGAATATTTTTAATCTTTTTTCCCTGTGGGGTTTTTTTTGTTTTTTGTTTGTTTGTTTGTTTGTTTTGCCTATGGAACTAGCTGCTAATTATTCATGAACTCTTTTCACACCTTTGGTTTGTTTAGGGCTTACATGCTCTCCCCACAATCTCTCAGACCATGGCATGTAAAAGCTTTTCTGACTTCCATTGGTGGCTTTGTCAGGTGATCCATAGGAGATGGGAACAGCCTGGTACCTCTTGGCAAACATGGACTATTGCAGGCACACCCTTCTTCTCAGGTCCGGGACATTTTCCTCAGATAATATTCTTCCCCTCCTCCCCTCATGGAGAAAGAGGAAGAGCTGAGCCAACTGCTAGTTCAGTTGTACCTGGGCTTTCCACACTACAGCCTACAAAGCAGCTGGCATTCAGAACACAAATGGGCAATAAAGCCAGAAAGTTTCACTACTCATTTTACTCAATACACTCTGCATATTCAGAATCCAGACAGCTGTCAACCCTGAAGCCATTTTGGAACATCTTCAGGGCTGCCACAGCAGGGGTGGCTGAGCTGTGGGAACGGGAGTGGGGAGAAAGAGATAGCTGGGGACTTGTAGCCAAAATAAAATTCTTTCTCCTGGGAACCAAGGACGTTCTCACCAGGTGCTGGGGAGGAGTGGACTGAAACCATCTGGAGTTTGAACTGTGACCGGATTGGACCATGTGATGGACATGTAGACTGAGGGAAAGAACTTTGACTTTTAACTTGGGTGGGGAAAACCGCAGGACTTTCAGAGTTGGGTTTTCACCAGATGTGCCAATATGACATGCCTAATAAATTTGGACTTTGAGGGACACCTTGGCCTTGGAGTTTTGATTGTGTTGGGTCTGTTACTTGGAACCCTGACAACAGCATCATTCAGCTACAAGCCAAAAGAGAAGCAATGCTTAAAGATACAGATTGGCAATAATGACCACAAATTTGCTGCAAGTAAAATTTTCCACCAACCTGAAGATAGCAATAGCAATAGTACTTAGACTTATATACCGCTTCATAGTGCTTTACAGCCCTCTCTAAGCGGTTCACAGAGTCAGCATATTGCCCCCAACAATCTGGGTCCTCATTTTACCCACCTCGGAAGGATGGAAGGCTGAGTCAACCTTGATGGTGGACAGCACTTTAGTTCAAAATGGGGAAAGACCTAGTCCCCTGCGTAAAACAGATAATGGAGATAAGATGCCACTGCTTGATATGTGATCATTGTAAATCCCCATTGAAAGTACATTTTGGTTCCTCTTTTAACACAGTACTTAGCAAAGGCACGCAAATACAATCTCCCACTCTCTTCGATGTTAGTTAAACTAACAGAAACAAATCAAAAGATCAATAATTAAAATTTAATGATGTGTATGTGCCTTCTAGCTAGTCTTGACTCCTGGTGACCACCTGGATAAGTACAGGTAGTACAGGTAGTCCTTGACTTACAACCACAATTGAGCCCAATATTTCTGTTGCTAAGTGAGATATTTGTTAAGTGAGTTTTGCCCCATTTTACAACCTTTTTTTGCCACAGTTGCTAATTGAATCACCCCAGTTGTTAAGTTAGTAACACAGTTGTAAGTGAATCTGGCTTTCCCATTGACAGCTTGTCAGAAGGTCTCAAAAGATGATCTCATAACCCCAAGACAATGCAACCATCATAAATATGAATCAGTTACCAAGTGTCTAAATTTTGATCACATGAACATAGGGAACAGTCATAAATCACTATCATAAGTTTTTTCAGCACCATCGTAACTTCAAAGAGTCACTAAATGAACTATTGTAAGTCAAGGACTACCTGTAGAAGGAATGAAATCCAACTTCTTCTCTCCAGATAATAACTTCACATTTTCTCTTCAGCTCTTTTTAAGTGTGGACTTCAGTGCCTAGAATTCCTCAGCCAGCATGTTTTAAGATATGTGGACAGCATGGCAGATGGGGAAATCTGAGAAAAGAAGTTCATACCTCTTAAAGTTGCTGAGGTTGAGAAATACTGCCCTAGAGTGTGAGAGAGAGGGAAGTGAGTGGTCCTTGGTGCTGTCTGAGCTTGCTTGTTTTCTTGCAGATGTTTCATTACCTTAACTAGATAACATCATCAGTTCTAGCAAGGAGTGCTCAGAGAGAGAAGTGAAAATAATAGGCTAGCAAGATTCTGTTACTATAGTCTATGTCAATAAAGTATAGTTCTATTCTTCCTGCGAGTCGATTTCCTGGTCTGGCCTGCCTTATAGGATTGGCAATCAATCTCAAGAAAAGTCTGACAGCGGTCAGAAAGGAAAGCAAAAAAAGGGAGTGTTTTAACAATAGCATTAGCACTTAGACTTCTATACCGCTCCATAGTTATTTAAGGAACTCTCTAAGAGGTTTATAGAGTCAGCATATTGCCCCCAACAATCTGGGCCCTCATTTTACCAACCTCGGAAGGTTAGAGGGCTAAGTCAACCTTGAGCCAGTCAGGATCGAACTCCTGGCAGTAGGCAGAGTCAGCCAGCAATACTGCATTCTAAACCATGATTTAAACAATTGCATCCAAAGGCAGTTTTTCAATAGAACAGGAACTCCCTGATTTTTACTAATCCCTCTTTATCCACTGCAATTTTTCTGGAAATTAAAGATTTTTATGGAACACTGTAGATGTTGCAGCAAGCAGGGACTAATGTTATGGAGAATGGCAAAACTATTATGGATACAAACCACAGAATTTAACATTGTCAAGTGGATTAAATATTTATTTTTATTTATTGTTTTATTTATTATTAAATGTATTTGCTGTCAATCTTACCTTGGGGCTAGTCTGGACAGCTTACAACTGCCTACAATGTAAAATTATGAAAAATGTAAACATAGCAATAGTAAAACAATAAAAACAATAAAAATAAATAACGAAAATACAGCAATGTGAATTAAAAGATGGGTGGGGAGGAGACAGGATGCGCAACAGGGGCAGATGGGGGCAGCTATCAGTCTAATATCCACTTCTAGTATAGTACTCCCCCATTTGGTCTAGGGGTGGGTTCCGGATTCAGGTACTGCCGGTTTGCTCAGGGATGTGCCGCGTGGGCGTGCGCGCATGTGCAGTACTTAAAAAAACAATATGGTGCCGAGAGAATTGGCTCGGGGGCGTGGCAGGCCTGGGTCGCTGCCGGTTCCAGCGACCCAGGCACCATGTTACTAACGGTTCTATAGAACCGGTCTGAACCGGTAGGAACCCACCTCTGATTTGGTCCCTCCCCAGGCCACACAGCAGAGCCAGGTTTTCGGGCTTTTATGAAAGGCTGGGGGGGGGCAGATCTCACCAAGGGACGGGGTTAGGGTTAGGGTTTAAACTAAACTAAACATAATTCAGAAGTAGCTTAAAGTCATTCAAGAGATGGGTTTGGCATTTTCTTTTTTTTTCTTTTTTGGCATCTGGAGGATTATTATTTTTTAAAGGTAACTCCTCATCATGTTTTAGCAGAGGGATTGATAAGGAGAAGGGCCAGAGAAAAAGGACTTCGTGCAAGATGCTGGCCACAATTCCTCTACTGACTGAGATTTAAGCTTAGTGATCTTTCAGGGTTCCCCTCCACCTCCCCCATTTCACTATGATTTTGTAAAATTGAATTATTTTGTAAACAGAAATGTTCCAGCCAAAAATGTTTTAAAAGCAATGCTTTTTAAATATTTTCTAGGATCTGGGAGAAATTTATATTAGTTACCATAAACTAATTTTTGTTCATTTTTCCTATATACAGTAAATACAAATGCAAAATCTTATTAGCATTAAATTGGTAATACTGTACCAATATGGATTAATTATGGCTCTGTTCAATAATCCACAAATTTGCATCCTCATGAAAAAGTATTTTGCCCAACTTACCTTACTTCTACTTACTGACTATTACTTTACATCCACTAAGATGGATTCATTACTTCGGAAGATTCGGAAGATTCACTACTTCTACTCCTAGGGAGGTTATGTGAAAATTGAGGTTGGAATTAGGCACTAATGCAAGGCAAACTTTATTTAAATAGAGATACCAGTATAAACTTTAACCTTCCTATTGACATTTTCCTTAGTTTGTCCTGAGGGAGAGGCCTCATTACACAAATTATAGTTGGAGGCTGAAGGGAGAAATACTGTATAGTGAAATAATCACAAAGAAATACTGATCTTCTCTGGACTTTGGACTGAAGCATAAAGGCTGATTAAATGTTTCTTTTATTGCCAAGCCATAGGACGGAATAAAATAGTAACAGTGCCAATTTCCTCATAACTGTTATCAAAAAAGGCGGAGTTCAGCCATGTCAACCCTCCTTTTTACACCCAAATAAAAAGGTCCAAAACTGCCCTATGCAGCATTTTCTCCTGCAACAGTGCTTGATATATTTTATTCTTTAGACACATATATACATACTACCAATGGCTAGATCTGGCAGTGTCAATTTTAAAAATGTCTTTTTCGAAAGTAGTGGATCATCTGTACCTAGTTCCTTCTATAGAATGTCATCCATTAAAAAACCCCGAACACCCAGTGTCCATGGAGGAGCAGGTGGCTCCGGCACCCGAATTTCATTTGGCAGTAACTACAGCAATACCCTTGGCAGTAATTTGCTACGCAGCACTTCCATAAATGAACTGCTGCTTACAAGCAATGAAAAAACTACCATGCAGAATCTGAATGACCGCTTGGCTGTGTACCTGGAAAACGTACGCTCCTTAGAAACTTCCAACTCTGTTTTTGAAAGGCAGATCCGGGAGTGGTATGAAAAGACTTCCCCTATTGCTAAGCAAGACTATAATGCCTTCTTTAAAGTAATCGAAGAACTTCAAGATAAGGTAAGATTCTCTTTCGTTCCTGCATGAGGCAGTTAAGAGTAGACAATGTATTGTTTCTAAAGGCAAGTTATGTTGAAGCCTGATCGAAGATATGGCACGGTTATGTCATTAATCTAATCATTGTCTTCTAACAATAATATTACAGAATGTTTATGAAGGCATTATAAGTGCCTTTCTGTAATTGAATATTGTAGGGCTGTCAGATGCCTACCAATTGTGCAGTAAAAAAGAAAAAAGGGGATAGAGGCTCTGACACACTAATTGTTGGATCTCTAGTCACCCTAGGGCTAACCTAGTCCTGGCAAGTATCAAACTTTTCATTTTCTAATTATCTGGCATTATGGCCATCTCACAGTCTTTCCAAAGATGGTGAACTACTGAGAGGTGGGTGAGAGTATTCACCAGGTTGGCAACCATTCTATTCTGGGTTGCTATCTATCAACCTTGAAATGTAGCCATTTTGCATGCTTGCTTGCTTTGTCATCCATCCAGACATTATTTCCAGGCTATTAGATTTTTTTTCAGTATTACCTTTTCATCAAATGGCAATTAAAAAGAATTTGCCGTGCCAACCAATCAGCGGGTTGGCAAGAACATTCTTGCAGAGATGCTGTAATTTTTTTTTGCAATGGGAAAATATTGATATGGAAAAAAATGAAATTATTAGCAATAATTGAAATATATTAGGATAACAAAAAATAATGCCAGGAACTCATAGTAAGTGGCAGTTGTTTATTCCACAGGCAATAATAGATATTCCATTATAATAAAGTAAAAGTAGTATTACAATGCTAGTTACTAGCTGCAATTAAACTCTTCAAGATAATTTTTTTATTTAATTTTTATTTAAAACATTTATATAGCTGCCCATCTTTCAGCCAACTCTGTGTGGCTCCCAATCAAATAAAAATCATTTAAAAAATATAAAATGCAACCACTTAAAAAATTAAAAACAACAAAAACCTGGCACCATTCCATGCTAATGTGCCACTAACTAATATCCCAATGCTTGGGGGTAAAGCCAAATCTTTAAACCTTCAGAAGGCTAAAAGATTGGGGGTCTGCTATACTTTAGGAAGCAAGATGTTTGACAAGGCAGGGGCTGCCATGGAAAAGCCACATTTCATAATTCCTGTTAGATGACATTTTTGGGGGATGGAGGGAAGGACTCAAGTGTTTGCCAATGCTCACAATGTTACAGAACAAGAAAAGCATCCTTGATCAAGGATGGCATCATATGATTACATAGCACTATTTTAAATGCTATGAGGAAGCAATTTTTATTTCACTACTTCAACATTTCTAAATGTATGTGGCCACATAGCTAAGTCAACATCCAGAGTGAGAAATGTTGGAAACCTATGTATCATTCCAGAAACTCATACAGTTCCTTGTATAATCCTGCATATATTAATTTCAGAGCAAATACTATATATGTTGTTATTGTCTACCATCATTGTTTTATTATTATAGTACTCCTATGACTCTCATTTTTCCTCTCATTTTTCTTTTCACGTATCCAATTGTTTTGAAAATCCAAAAGTTGATCAGAAATGCCTTTTGTGTGAGATTTTTAATTAATTCATCACACCTCTCTTGTAACCATTCTGCAGCTATTCTAATCTCTTTCATGATATTATATTCGAATCATTATCTTCATTTTAGCCATTGTCTATCCACTGCAGGATGAAGGCCTCTTCCGCATGTTTCCAAGCAATACGGTCCTGAGCTTTCCTTTGCCAATTGGGCCCGCAATACTTGCTGATCTCATCGACCCATCTTGTTTTAGGTCTCTTTCATGGATGCTTCTTATTAAGGGGGATCCATTCTATGACTGCCTTGGTCCACCCGCCATCGGTTCTTCTTGCTATGTGACCAGCCCATTTCCATTTCAATTCCTTTACTCTCTTGATGATATTGTATAGTTTCGTTTGTTCTCTAATCCATGTGCAAGTTTTTCTATCTTATTTTATAATGCCAAGCATGTATCTTCCCTTGGCTCTTTGTGCCACTCGTAGCTTTTGTATCGATTGTGATGTTAATGCCCATGTTTCACTGGCATATTTTAGAGCAGGCAGCACACTGATAGAAAACTTTTCTCTTCAGGCATAGGAGAAGATTGTTCTTGGAAATTACGCTTAGCTTGCTGAATGTCTGCCAACCACATTTAACATGCCGTTCAATTTCCTTTATTGTATTATCTTCCATTGAGATCTGTTTGCCAAGGTATATGTAGTGATCTATATTACGTCTAGTTCTTCTCCAGATATTTTAAAAAAAATTCTTTGGTGAATTTATTAAACATAACCTGGCTCTTTTTCATGTTTATTTTTAAGCCAAATGGTTCTCCTACTTTGGCAGCTCTTGTATGTGTCTTTGTATCTCTTAGTAAATATATTGTAGGTTATCTGGGTGGTATTGTTTACTCAAGTAGTGGAAGAGGTAGTCTATATGTTACTACAGTTTCTATAGCCTTGATAATCTCATCACTATTTGGAAAAACTAACTGAAATAAAAATCTGATTCGATCTTTAGCATATGCACTCCTGCACCCTTCTTTCAGCAAGGAATTCCTGTGAAGATGTTGAGAAATGGAAAGTCAAATTTATTTTAAATCTGCAGTTTAGTCATCTAGATCAAGAGATGTTTGAAATGAGAAAGAGGTAGTGGAGTAAAATAGACATACTGGTTCAGTAGAAAGTTTTTTAAAAGCTACAGGAAAGATTTATTGCCAGAAAACAGAACAGGTAAAGCTGATGCCTAAGCTGGGAGATCCTATCACCTCTGCTGTCTCATCCTTAGACTTTTTATCTTTTTGTTAGATTCTCCTACTTTATATAAATATTTTATAATATGGATTACAAACTGCTTTGAGATTTAACAGCACGCAAATACTTATGCTTGTGACTGATGGATGGATGTTCCATTCCCAGAAATGGTCCATGACATTTTACTAACACAAGGATGGCTAGATAGGGAATAACAAGTGCTGCATACTATTAGAAATTCCCCAATTCCTGGATTATAGCAATGGTGCAATGTACACATTAGACATTTTAATCACAGTGGAATGGATTGTATATAGGAGGGCATCCCAATTACAACACAATTTAAGAAATATTTTTCATTGACTGTAAAATATGTGGGTACTACCAAAAGCTTTGTTTCAATGATGACTTTTATTTTACATATATATATGGAATATTATATTGGGCTTTAGGATCACTGAAAGATGAGAACGAGGTAGATGATTTCACACAAATGCTGGACAAGCTTTTATTTCAGATGCTGCAGTTCTCAGGGCTTTTCCTACATTTAAGTACTATTTAGCATTTACCACCGGCAACAAATAGTGCTAGCTTTGTGTCTCTTAAGCTAAATTACTGCCTTCAAATGCAGTGGAAAATATGATCCATCACCAATGTATATGGAATTAGCAGTCAAGTAATAGTTCATCTGCAAGAGAATGATATTTAAGGACACTTCCACATGTGAGTGTCCAAATACTCAAACTGAAAAGGAAGCTGCTGCCTTTTAGATAAAACTTGAAATCCAGTTGAAAAAGTGGTTTTCTTGAATATTTATGGTATTCAAGGTTTTTTTTAAAGTATTTAATTTCTACTTACTTATTCTAAGGGCTCAAACCAAAAGAAGAATGCTTTGATTTTTTGTTATATTTTATTCTTTCTCAGATTACCAAAGCCCGAATAGATAACACCAGGATCATATTGCAAATTGACAATTCCAAGTTGGCTGCTGATGATTTCAGAGTAAAGTATGTATTCTAAAAAAAAAACTATAGAAAATCTTCAGCAAGATTTAATTATCAAATATTTTCATAAAGGCATCGAAATTACATTTAATATAAAAAAAACTTTAAACAGTGTACCACTGAAAAAATGATAAATTTTAATCATAGTGAACTATGCTGATATTCCAGTAATATTTTCTTCTAAACCCAACAACTCAGTGAGTTTTAATGTGTATAATCTGCTGAACATCACTGCCAATGTTAGTAGTAGGATAATGGGATGACCAACAGGAAAACAAGATGATCTGCTTATTGGTCATTGGTTATTGGTCATTTTGTGCTACCATGGGCAAATGACCTTATTGGTCATTTTGTGCTACCATGGGCATATCTATTCCATTTAGTGTTTGCCACTCTTTTTTTTCCCCAGGAGAGAAAGAGTAGGCATAGTTGGCAGCTGCCACTGTATCTGGTAGTGTGCCAAACATGCCATAAAGCTGGAGCATAATTTTAGAGAGAACTACTTCTCCTACTTTATCAGGCAGCTCTTCCCCCAGATCCTCAGCTGTCCAGCAGGCTTCTACTAACAGCCTGTGCTCAAAATAAGGTTTCCAAACAGTTGGTCCATAGGCTCCAGAAAATAGCAGGTTTGAAAGAGCCAGGCTTTCCCAATTTTCCACAAACCCCAGTAACTAAGTGGGGCATGGGTAGAGAAGTGTTTTGCCAGATGGCTATACTTACAGGTCTAGCCATCTGTTGAAATCACCCTTCAATCACAGTAGGGATAGAGTCAATAGGTGATGTCCTGCTAGCTGGTAATATTTATAAGATAAAAGGCAACAAATATTTTAAAAAATGTATCTGAAATGAACTGAAGAGTTGATGTGCTTAAAGAATAATCTAAAGAAAACACATTACAACAGGTTTGACCAATGCTGCCTTTCAGCAGACTACATCTAGATATTTCCAAGGGAGTAGTCCAAGGTTAATATATATAGATATATATACTTGAGGGTTGTTGGGTTGGGTTTTTTTTTTTAATCCTGCTCAAAATAGCTTTGGGAAAGAACCTACAAAGCATTCAAAACTGAATTCACACTAGAATGAAGCTATCTTGCAACAGATTAATTACACCATAAATAGAACGTGTAGAAGGTTGATCAACAACATCAAAATGGCAGGTGATTGTTGTTAAAAGGAACAAGGATTTAACCACCCAGTCACACCCACCATTTTAATGTTATTGACTGCTGTTGCTGCTGGAGCCCATGACCAAAACTTAGTAACAATTCCAACAATGTATTTTGTGACGCCTTAATACTTACAAAATGATTATAAGTCTTGTAAAAGAGTTTCTCTTTAGAAAGTGGCAATTGTTTGGGACGATCTACTCCAAAGACATCAGAAAGCAGAATTTGAAACCAATTTATTATTAAGAAGCCAGTCATATGTAAAAATAAAGTGGAACTGGTGGAGAAATTGATTATTTTGCAATAATCCTGATTTGTTATACATTTTTTCTAAAAATAAATAGATATGAAACTGAGTTGAGCCTGCGACTAAATGTGGAAAATGACATCACAGGATTACAGGGACTAATTGATGAGCTCACACTAGTTAGGACTGATTTGGAGCACCAAATTGAAAGTCTGAAAGAAGAACTGACTTACCTCAAGAAACAGCATGAGGAGGTAAGGACACATCACCAGTTGAATCAAAGATTTATGAATGTTCCTCCTATAGTTTGTTATTCAAGGTATTGATCTATAGAAGCTACAGATGTCTTTGTTTTGACACACATGGTAGAACTAAGCCAGGAAAACACACACACAAAGAGAGAGAGAACTATGTTAATCAGAATCACCATAGAACATCATTCCATGCATGAGGACTTTCAGATCTGACTGCAGAAATTCAGATAACTAAATTAAGATGACAGCAGAAGGATATAAATACTCTGACTCTTTGCTATGAGCTAGTTATTGTCTGCACTTTTGCAGCCCACATTAGTTTAATATATTAGGCTATAAAGTCCAGCGAATGAAGAAGTCAATTAGACTATATGGCCTAGTGAATGAAGAAGGGTTATAGAACTGATAGCTTTTTATAGGCCACAGACAGAAAAAAATTGGAAAAAACAACAGTATTTAGCCATCAGAAGTTATATTGTCTCCCAATAATGGGTTACTGACATAGATTCACTAGGCCATATAGTCTACAGTGGGTGACCTTTGACTTTCCTCAGCTAGATCTTCATGGACTAACTCTAGATTTCAAAACCTTGCCTCATGGTTCTTTTCATGGTTCTTCATCCTGGACTGGACATCTCTTCAAATAAAGCATATACAGGATTGAAAGGACTGCTCTCTGTAAACTAGGATACTTTATAACAGGGGTCAACTTCCTTGTGTTTCTAAGATGTCTTCAATTTTCATCTTTCCAGCTAGCATGAGCAATGATCCATGAAGTTAAAGTTCCTGGAAATCAACAGGTTCTGTAATGTGCCTTAGATCTGCAATTAAATTACATTGCCTCTAATTCTTCTTTGTAATTTCTTTTAAACTGGCTATTGAGAATTAGAAAGAATCTAAGATCTATTTCAATCCCAGTTTCTTTAGGAATTCTATGTGATGGCTGGATAGCTACTTGGCTAATAGGCCAAATTTATAGCTCAAAATACTTTAATGGAATATAGGAACTGATAAGAATACATTTTTTGAATTGATCATAGATTTAATTAATAATATTTGTAAACAATTATAGGAAACAGCAAGATTACGCGGACAGCTGAGTGGGGATGTTTCTGTGGAGCTAGATGCTGCTCCAGGCATTGATCTGGCCCAAGTGATGGAAAACATGCGCCAGCAATATGAAATCCTGGCTGAAAAGAACCGTCAAGAAGCTAAGAATCAGTTTGATAAACTGGTGATGCTTGTTATTATATTTAATACTTTGCAAACTACAGAAACTTTATTAAGGTTTTGTTTGTGTTTCTTCCTGCAACTCATCTGTAAAACAAGCCATTAATTGTTCACGAACTGGAAATTCAAGCTAAATTTCCCTGAAGCCTTATTAAGCACATTGGCCCCTCATAGAAAAATGCAGGCCAGCTTCTTTATTTGGAGCAACACATTTGAAATTCAAACACTTTTTTAAAAATGTATACATAATTTTTCTTCAGATTTAAGGAATGGGTAGAAGAGGAAAAGTATGCCTGTGGTCATAGTATTTGTTTGTATCCATAGATATGTTTTAGAATGAGGTTAGAATGATGATGTTGGAAGTAAAGTCATTTGAAATACTGAGTTTTGTGAATTCTGATATAAACCAACCTGATCTAATTCTAAAATAGTCCTTTTCAGTTCTTATAATAGCAATAGCACTTAGACATATATCACTTCACAGTGCTTTTACAGCCCTCTCTAAGTGGTTTACAGAGTCAGCATATTGCCCCCAACAATCTGGGTCCTCATTTTACCCACCTCGGAAGGATGGAAGGCTGAGTCAACCTTGAGCCTGGTGAGATTTGATCTGCCAAATTACAGCAGCCAGCAGAAGTAGCCTGCAGTACTGAATTCTAACCACTGCGCCACCACAGCTCCTCAAGTAGTAGCAGCTGCAGTATTTATTACTTTTGTATTCCCTTAACTGTGCAGATATTAACAAGATACACTTAGGATGTATCAGAAGCATATTTCTATATCAAATATTTTAAATCTCTAATTAATCCTCTTAAACCTGTACCCTGTATTATTTGCCTTGTATTCACTGGATGTTTTAAAAAAAAAATTTGCACTTCAGATTGAACAATTGAATGTGGAAGTCACCACAACTACCCATCAACTTGAAACACACAGAAGTGAGATTACAGACCGGAGGAATATACTCCAAAGTCTGGAGATTGAACTCCAATCTCAACTGAGCTGGGTAAAGTCTGATAATTAAAGTACATACGGTTGCTGATCCTTTTGTTGGCGATTACTTCTGTATTTAATGCAATGTGTGATCTTAAAAAAAATTCTCCCCAGCTATATAATTATAATTTTATATTTACACAGTGGCAATTTTTGGAAAGCATAGAACCTTTGGAAAGTCTATAAATTATGTGCTCCTTCTATTAAAAATGTATTTGATTCATTATGTAATAATGTAGGGCCCACCACTGATGGCTAAAGTTTCCTACAATGGTAGATTCATCAATGTTGACTTCATTTGAAATTAGTTGGTAAAATAGCAAGCAAGTCAAAACTGTTATTATTCAGAAATAGTTTCAGAGAAACTGGGATTATATACTAAATAATATGTGATAATGATAAGAAGAGAGATGGGCAATAAAGAAGTATGAAATATAAATAAATAAACAAACAAACAAATAAATAAATTCAACCAGGTTTAGCTATACACTGATTTTAGTAAAATTTTAAAAAAGCCTATGAGACTGAGGTAATGCTTCTTCAAAGAAACAGAGTCCCACACTTTTACAACTTTTATCAAAACTAATAGCATTGTTAAATCTATCATGATCATGAACAGTTGCTGAGCAGGTAGGGAGAAGCAAATTCTAATGAAATTGACACTCTTCAGTCTGGAGGCCAAATTTTAGCTAGTGCCAGTACCTGTCCAACTATACATCTGTTATATTCCTCTAGAAAACTGAACGAGAGAATACAGTGGCAGAAATTGAAGCTCATTACAGAACTATATTGACTCAAATTCAAATGACCATTGGAAACATTGAGGCCCAACTAATGCAGCTGCGGAGTGACATGGAGCAACAGAGTATGGAATACAGCATCCTCTTGGACATTAAAGTCAAGCTAGAAGAAGAGATTGCTACTTATCGCCGTCTCCTGGAAGGGGAGAATTGGAGGTAAATAATTCAGACCAGAGAAACTTAGTTGGGAAAGTTAGCAGAAAGCCATTACCTAGGGAAAAGATTCTATAAACAAAATGAGTAAAACTGGTTTCTAACAAGATGCTCCAAAGATGTTTAAGATGGCCAGTCACAAAGCAATATACAATTTGCTAGAAAATGATGCTAGGTAATTTTTTGGGAGTCACAATTTTCTGGTCACGGGAGAAACTCATATAGCTCATCCCAAAGCCATGTAATATATTTTGATTTGTTCAATAACATTTGCTCTGTCCAAATCCTAGGCCAGTATTTCTCAACTGTGGGATTCTGAGAGTTGAAGTCCATGTATCTTCAAGTTGCCAAGGTTGAGCAACTGTCCTGGGCAATTGGAAATGAAGAACTAGGACTTAGCAAACACTATGACATTTAATTCCTTTAAATGGCCATTGCTGAATTGATGCCCACTTGAGCTGTGCTTTAATGCTCAGACATTCTGGGAGCTGTGAACAGCACCAGGTTTGTAAAGGCAGAACCAGGAGATTGACAATATAACATTGTTTTTTTTTTTAAACAGAATGATTGCTTCAGATTTAGAGACAAACAAAGAAGTTGAAAAAGGTAAGGGTATGTTCCCAACCCTGCTTTCCCCATTGAAGGGTTCACCACATTTGCGTTTTTTCCATTGGAGCAGAGGTGGGTTCCTCCCGGTTCAGACCGGTTCACCCGAACCGGTAGCAACCTGCTGCTGACGTCACGGTGACATCACGGATCCGGTTCGGTTGGTGCCGGTCCGTGGATGCTGCCATCTTTTTTGGAATTTTTTATTATTATTTTTATTTATTTATTTATTTTATTTTATTTCCCTTCTGCACATGTGCAGAAGCCGAGTTTCCAGCACTGCGCATGCGTTGCCATCTTGTTTTCAGCTTTTTTTTAAAAAAAAATTTGCACTGCGCATGCGCGCGCATGTGGAAGCGAACTGGCAGTGAGATAAGTTAGAACCCACCCCTGCATTGGAGGTACTATTTCACTGGAAAGAATAATACTCTTTTATGGTGTTCCTGATCTATGAAAAAATGTAGCATAAAGTCTAAAATAATATCATACTAAGAATAAAAATTAAGAAACATCAATCTGTTTATGTGAGCAGCCAAATCATCTGAGCACTGAAACGTGGATGCATCAAAGTGACGTTAGATTATTCTTCACTTGATAAGAAATGGAGCACACATACCTTCCAGGAGGCTATAGTGTAAATATATGTGGAAAAAATGTTCTACAGCAGTATTTCTCAACCTCAGTAACTTTAAAATGTGTGTATGTCAGCTCCCAGAATTCCCCAGTTGGGATGCTGGCTGGGGAATTCTGGGGGTTGAAGTCCATACATTTTAAAGTTGCTAAGGTTGAGAAACACTATTCTAGAGGTAGGATACTCAGGCTGATATTTATCTATCTAATTTATATAGCTTCCCATCTTGCAAACAAGTGTATATCAAAACTAATCTTGGTATCTTCCTGGGGAAATAGGTGTCTGCAGTAGAATAGCTTTTTTTTTCCCCAGTTGTCTACATTTAAAAATTTTGGGGAGGAAACAAAAGGGACAGATAGAAGAAAATATTTGTAGCTCAGGGTTGAACTGGGTTAAATAGGGTTGAACAAGAACAGGGACAATTTACACTCCTGGAAGCCCTGAAAATCCATGCTCTTTTCATCCAGGATCCCTCTTTTGGCTCATCAACATTATATTCTGTAAGCCGCCTTGAGTTGCCATGGACGAATAGGTGGCAATATTAAATAGATAGATAGATAGATAGATAGATAGATAGATAGATAGATAGATAGATAGATAGATAGATAGATAGATAGATAGATAGATAGATAGATAGATAGATAGATAGATAGATAGATAGATGATAGATAGATAGATAGATAGATAGATAGATAGATAGATAGATAGATAGATAGATAGATAGATAGATAGATAGATAGATAGATGATAGATAGATAGATAGATAAATAAATCTATCTATCTATCTATCTATCTATCTATCTATCAATCAATCAATCTATCAATCTATTAATCCATCAATCAATCAATCTAGTAAGCAGGGTTTTCCCTGTGAGCAAATGATCACATCAGGACCCAATCACCCTCTGCTTGGAACCAGTGGTGGGATTCAAAAATTTTTACTACCGGTTCTGTGGGCGTGGCTTGGTGGGCGTGGCTTGGTGGGCG
>QLTV01001993.1:222124-244097 GCA_003457575.1 Thermophis baileyi
CAGAGGTTTTTAAGAAGAGATGGACAGCCTCTTGTTTGAAATGGTATAGGGTCTCCCGCTTGAGCAGGGGATTGGACTGGAAGATCTCCAAGGTCCCTTCCAACTCTGTTATTCTAGTCTATCATCATCATCATCATCATGCCTGCAATATTGAATTTAGCAGTATAATATAGTAGCCTGGGGAGGATTTTTTCCAGCTAAACTCCTTAAAAGTAATTTGGATTGCTGGGTCCCATGGTTGATAGGCTTGTGGGCACATATATACAAGTTATATCCAAAAAGGTTAGAAACTTAGCAATATGATTCCAATACTTAAGAAATTTAACAGACATAATGCCAGGTGTTATAGAACTAACAGCCTGATTGATATTGATGTGAAAAGAATAATTCAGATGTTAGGTTTATGCTAAATTTAGCAATTTGGAAACCATTATCAGATCGATGAATTCCAACCATCCCTACCAACCATTTTTTTTAAGAAACATGAAGATTGGATAGAAATTGTAGCTAAAGAACAGGCAGATTTGAAGGGAAAGCCATAAACAATAATTGGTTCTGCATTACCTGATAACCAAATCAATTTCTAACAATTGACATTTGTTCCCAACTGTTACTGAATTAAGTGCAACCTTTTATTCTATAGATGTGTCAATTTGTAGTGAAAATTGATATCATTTATGGATTTGAGACTCTTACTACTCATTAAATTTAAATAATATAAAAAGGAACTTTTTTCTGATTTTGTGCAATCTTTAGTAGATCTCTAATAATAAGAACAATTCCTGTAACTAAAGAAGTGCATCAAGGATGTATTTTGGCTTCTGTTTATTTAATTTTTACATAAATGTCATTGCTTGGACTCTACATAATTCAAATGTAGCACACATTTTGAAAATATCAAACTATCACCCAAGCCAAATTAGACATGTGAAAGTGTGCCTGGACAAACATAGTAAGATGGCTGGTGGAAACTGATGGGATTAAGAATTTATGAAAGAAATATTACATCTGGTTTTTATTATCCAGGCCTTGAGCCCCCTCTGAAAAGAGCTTTAACAGCAATTTTTAAATAGAGCTTTAGATAAACGTACCCCAAATGATATTGCTATCAGGATTGCTAGGGAGTGGGCAGTAGACAATAGAATCCTTTATTGGCCAAGTGGGATTGGACACACAAGGAATTTGTCTTTGGTGCATATGCTCTCAGTGTACATAAAAAGACAAGATACATTCGTCAAGAATCATAAGGTACAACACTTAATGATAGTCATAGGGTACAAATAAGCAATCAAATCATACTGGGAAACAATCAATATAAATTGTAAGGATACAAGCAACAAAGTTACAGTCATGCAGTCATAAGTGGGAGGAGATGGGTGATAGGAACGATGAGAAGATTAATAGTAATAGTAATGCAGACTTAGTGAAGTTTGACAGTGTTGAGGGGATTATTTGTTTAGCAGAGTGACGGCGTTCAGAAAAAAACTATTCTTGTGTCTACCCTGTTTCCCCCAAAATAAGACATCCCCTGATAATAAGCCCAAGCGGGCTTTTGAGTGCATGGCAATAAGGCCAAGCGCTTATTTCAGGGTTCAAAAAATATATAAGACAGGATCTTATTTTCGGGGAAACACGGTAGTTGTTCTGGTGTGCAGTGCTCTATAGCATTGTTTTGAGGGAAGAAGTTGAAACAATTTATGTCCAGGATGCGAGGGGTCAGTAAATATTTTCACGGTCCTCTTTTTGACTCGTGCAAGTATACAGGTCCTCAATGGAAGGCAGGTTGGTAGCAATTGTTTTTTCTGCAAGAGAGTCAAAGTCATTTGGCCTGCAATACATGCCCTGTCCCTTTCATACAACCATCATGATGTGACAACCCCTTTCCCAAAAAAGGAATGGAAGTTTTTCATTATCTCATTTGATAAATGGAAAAATATCTAATATTCAACATGAAAGTTAAATATTACATAAGCTTATCTTTCAAGCAAATAGAAAGTATGGTTGCTTTGCTGGTTTTATTGCTTATCATCTCAAAAAAGATCTTGTGAATAATCCATCATCCAAAGCTTCAGCCTCTGATATTTTAACTACAGACTGGTAGGTTCAAAATAAGGAACAAAAGATGCCGCAATTTTCTCCTAACCTTTTTCTTCCGGTGCCTACTTTAAAGGAGAAGAAATAAATAGACCAATTGTTAAACTGATGTTAATTTTTTACTTCTTACAGACTGTTCTTGCCCAACCATTGGATTTTATCTAGGGCTAAAATGGAATGCAGTCAGACCCAGATATCATGCTGCATATGATATTATATATGATCCAGCCATGTGCCAAAACCTACTTGACATGGATGTTTTGGAATGAATCAGTTGCAGAATGAAGTAAAATGGTAGTACCACATATAAGCCTGGGAGGCATTTTGAGTAATTTGATCTGGAATAGTTCACAAGGTAGACTCTGCTTGTAAAAACTGTGCTGATATTAGGAATTATAGTTAAAATGCATTGATTCTCATTTAATTCCATTCAGAACAATACCATCACTTCATTTAGAGTTTTATAATTCTGCAAGCTGCTTATCAACTGAACTGTTTACAATTTTTTTGATTATTATTTTCACTGACATTTGTCACAAAACAATATGGGAATTAATGAATTTTGTATCATCAGCTAAAATGCGAACTGTAACTGGAAAGGTGAGAACCAAGAAACATCAAAACACACAAAAGCATTGTGTAAATCCAGTGCCATCAACAGCTCAACTTGAGAAACAGGTTGCAGGAAATCTACAACCAAAGAGTAGAAGAAAAATGTTCATGATTTAAACTTGCCAAAAGTAGCAATAAAAAAGTTTATTTCAATATGGAGGGAACAAGAAGAAAGTCAATGAAACAATAGGTCCACTAATGGCAAAGAGGTGACAGGCAGCAGAGTGAAAGCAGAATTGCTTAATTCCTTCTTTGCATCTGTTTTTTAAAAAGCAAGAAATAGCTCAACCTATCAAAAGTAGCACCAAGGCAGATAAAACATGTGTACAAGTCAAAATGGGCATGGAATTAGTAAGAAGATACCTATCCACCTTGGATGAATGCAAATCACCTGGACCAGATGGTTTGCATCCCAAGGTTTTGAAGCAACTGGCAGATGTAATTTCAAAACCACTGAATGTAATCCTTCAAAGCTCATATAGCACAGGGGAAATACCAGAGCTGATGTGGTTCCAATCTACAAAAAGGGAGAAACATGGATCCAGGAAATTAAGAGCTGATCAGCTTGACATCAATACCAGGGAAAATCCTGGAAAGGATAATCAAAGGATTTGTGAATACCTAGAAACAAATAAGGTTATTATTATAAGTGAGCATGGGTTTTTTAAAAACAGATGATGCCAGACAAACCTTATAGCCTTTTTTTAAATAAAGTAACTCAATTAGTGGATCAGCAAAATGCTCAGGGCATGTCTATGGAGATTTTCAATCATCCCGGTCATGGTTGTCCCAAAGGTACTTTCCAAAATGCAACTGGATTTTCTTTGTTTTTTCTTTGGAGATGTTTTGCTTTTCATTCAAAAAGCTGAATGAACTGAAGAAGTTTCTTGGATGAGAAGTGAAATGTCTTCAAGGAAATAAGTAAGTCCAGTTGTCTTTTGAACAGTACTTGGCTGTGGACAAGTCATTTGACAAAGCAAGCCATAACCTTCTTAGTAACATAGAACAATATTGGATAGAGATAGCACCATCACCATAGAACCATGGTGGTGCAATGGTTAGAATGCAGTATTGCAGGCTAACTCACTGCTCACTCCAGGAGTTTGATTCTGACCGGCTCAAGGTTGACTCAACCTTCCATCCTTCTGAGGTCGATAAAATGAGGACCCAGAGAGTTGGGGCAATATGCTGACTCTGTAAACTGTTTAGAGAGGGCTATAAAGTGCTGAGAAGCAGTATATAAGTGCTATTGCTATCACCAGGTGGATTTGCGATTGGCTAACCAATCACACTCAATAGATACTTCTCAACAGAACTAGCTCTACATGGAGAGAAGCATGGAGTAGGGAACCTCTTAGTTCAGATTAGGGGCCAGTACTCTTCAACATCTTCATAAATAATCTAGATGAGGAGATAGAAGGGGAGCTCATCAAATGTGCAGATGATATCAAGTTGAGAGAAATTGCTAACACTTTGGAAGATAGGCTCAAGATCCAGAAGGACTTTGGCAGACTTGAATACTGGACCCTAAGGAACAAGATGCAGTTCAGTGATGAGAAAATTAACATCCTGCACTTAGGAAGGAAAATAAAACAAATGTATGGGTACAAAAGTAGCCTGGTTCAACAGTAGTAACTGGGACAACTACCGAAGTAGTAACTGGACAACTACCGAAGTATGAGCCAGCAATATGTTGCAGCTGCCAAAAAAGCCAATGCAGTCCTAAGATGCATCAACAGAGGGATAGCATCAAGATGAAAAGTGACAGCACTGCTTTTCACTATACTGGTGAGACCATACTTGGAATACTATGTCCAGTTCTGGTCACAATACAAAAAGATGTTGTCATCCTGGAAAGTGTGGAGAGAAGAGCAACAAAGATGATAAAGGATCTGGAGGCTAAATCTTATGATAACAGTTTGAGGGAGCTAGTTATGTCTAGCCTTTTAAAGAGAAGGATTGGGAAGGGGTAATATGATAACTTTTCTTTTAGTACTTGAGGGGCTGTCACAAAGAAGAGGGAATTGACTTATTCACTAAGGCACCAGAGGTCAGGACAAAAAGTAATGAGTAGAAGCTTGTTAAAGCAAGATCCAACCTAGAAGTAAGGAGAAATTTTCTAATAGTGAGAATAATAAATGGAATAGCTTGCCTCCAGGGGTTGTGGGTACTCCATGACTGGAATTTTCAAAAGTAGACTGTACAACCATTTGCCTAGGATGGAATAAGGCTCTTTATGTAGAATCATAGAATTATAGGCATGGAAGGAACTTCAAAGATTTTCTAGTTGGACTATTCCATGCCTATAATCTATGAGAGGGAGATTTACCAATATAGGGTGTATGTCTATATATAAATTCATGACACCCCATTGGTGAAAAATTCTTTGCACAAGAAGCTTTCAACTTATTTAAATGGAGGTTGATAAACAAAGGATAATTATGCCTGCAAATCTTATCTAATTGTTTTAAAAGATCTGAGAAAAAGAAATGAAGATTAAAGGGGTGAAGCTGTGCAAACTCTGCATCCATTTATTTAAAACTGAACAGTTTCTTGTTTGGTGGCATCTCTACAAGGCAACCAGCTGACCTAGATATTCCCCACCCAAAATGGGGAGAGGGCTCTAGTCTCAAAATCTGGACAGGCTAAACTTCAGGAACAGTAACTTAACAGCATGAAATGTTTGACACAAGTACTCAAGAGATACACTGATCTTTGTTGAATGTATTTACTTAAATGGCTTTACACCTGGGGGCTCTCATTGTAAAATCACTGTGCTGAGCAAAAGATAGAACTACATTAACTTTAGTACTAAAATTAAAAGAACTTTCTAGTAATTATGAATCCATCACTACTGTACTAGGTCAATATAAGAGGATATTTACATATTGTATTCCACAAAAGGCTGAAATGTAAAATCAGCAAAAATGCTGATCCATATTATTTGATATTCCTCCCTAGCAATTTGGATAGAAAACTACTAACCCAAAAAACAAGTCTTTCAGAATTCTGTTTGGTAACACTTATTGGAAGGAAAATTGAGATTCTAACATAAGAGTTTCACCATATTTTCAGATGAAGCACCAATACCTGTGGACAATTTAGAGTGGCAGAAATCTCATTCATTTTATTATGGTCATACAAGGGAGGGGGCTGCAAGCCTGTTGCTTTTGTTAAACAGGGATTCTCTGCATCTATTCATTGAACCAACTCTAATATATATGCTGCTGATGGACTGGAATCTGGTGAATAAGTAGGGTTAACAGAGGTTCTTTTGTTAAACATGAGGTGGCCTTCGCTATAGGTGTTATACCTTGCCCTTGTGAACCTATTAGTCAGCTGACATAGTCAGATTTTAAGTGAAATGGGGCAGACGCTACACAGAAGATTTTTTTCTCAGATGTGATGACTACAGTTGAGGGATGAGTAATAGGCTAAAAAACTTGTTTTTGAGGTTTAAAACCATGAATTTATCTGTCAGGGTTTGTCAAAAAAAATCTACATAGAACAGTATTTTAATAGAAAAAAAAAGAGATTTAAGTAATCAACAGTCATTTCTGGCTGCAACTTAATTGGTGGGATGAAAAACAACAACCTGATCTGCTCTCTGAAAGCAGTTATAATTAGCCAGTATATAGTAAGCATGTCATGATAATTCAGCACCTACTGGGCACCGACAGCACAATCAGTTCCCACCTACAGACAGGGCAGTGAACAGAAAAGTACTTTGCTAAGCAAAAATTGTGCTTGAATCAAAATAATTGGATTTATTATATGTGATATTCTCTTGCTTGTGGTCTATATTTTTATTTACTCCTTTCACTGTTTTTAATTGGTTTTGTAGCATGCTTTAATATGCCATCCAGAATCAATTTCTGGGAGCTGGGGAGCCATATATACTTGTCAATAAATAATCGACCTTGAAACTGGGCAATATATTTGCCTATAAAGCATTTTATTTTATTATAGAATGTCATGGTCAAATAACCAATAAACCATCTCTTACTGTCAAATAAAATTTAAAAAATTATTTTACCCTCCTTTACAGCGGTGGTATTCACTTACTTCCCTACTGGTTCGTAAATGTGAGTGTGCGCACGCGTATGCTCGCTTCGGTCACACGTGCGCCTTCCGTGCATGTGTGCGGCCTTCCACGCATGCGCTTTGCTCATGCGCGCAGCTTGCACGCATGCACGCAGCTTCAAAACGTGCCTAAATAGGATGGCATAGCGCCGGGGTGGTCGCTAAATTCGACCAAACCGGTCCAAACCGGCTGAATACCACCTCTGATCCTCTAAGTCCGTGATGGTGAACCTATGGCATGGGTGCCCAAAGTGGCACGCAAAGCCATGTCACCCAGCAGGCTCAGCCTTGCCAGTTTGTCTTCTGAGTTTCTGATGCGCATGTGCGCATGATGATCAGTTGTCCTTCGTGCGCACAGCAGTGTCAAAACCCAGAGTGCGCATGCACACTGGCAAGCTGATTGTCGGGTGAGCATGTGCGCCAGAACTGAGAAGTTTGGCTTTACCGGAGCACTATCCCTTCGCGCGCACAGCAGTGCCAAAAACCGCCCTGCACATGCGCGCCGGCCAGCTGATCGTCAGGCAAGCATGTGTGCTAGAACCCGGAAGTTTGGCTTTTCCGGAGCGTCATCCCTTCGCGCACACGGCAGTGCTGAAAACCGCCCTGCGCATGCGCGCCGGCCAGCTGATCATCAGGCACGCATGCGTGCTAGAACCTGGAAGTTCGGCTTTTTCGGAGTGTGGCTCTGATGAGTGCACGCATGCACGATGTTTCCGCGTGACCTTTTTGGCACTCGGTGCCGAAAAGGTTCGCCATCACTGCTCTAAGTGATTTAAGTGATTTACTCTTAAATCTTTGCAGCAAGACCATTTGACTTATCCCATTACTTTCAAATACCTAGGTGCTGCTCAACATCCAATATCAAAATCTAATCTAGACTTTATTAATTAAGGATTAATACAACAATACAGAAGCAGTGTAATCCTTCCTAAGTATTAGGAATCACCACTAGTGAATTGAGTGAATCCCACTTGAGTGAATAGACCTCACAACAGCATTGGATGCTAGGACTAAATGGAGTTCAACAGGATTCATTTTTCTCTAATCAAAAAATTATGATAAAGGAAGATATGCTCCTAAAAACTATATTCAAATAGTAGTGGTAGTGTATTTAAACATATATTAATTGGGGAAATAGAAGCACCTGAACTGGAAAAATTAAGGAGCAAACAAGGACATTTGAATTCTAAAGGTGTGCTAGAATGAATGTAGAATAATTACAGAAAAGATATCTGAGTATTAGGAAAGTAGAAAATGTGAGAAAGAAAATCAAAACAACTGCACCTCGGCTGTATTAGGTATAATTTGAAGTAGACAGAGGCTTTGACAGGCTTTCAAGGTTTTGTTACATTAGCCTAACCACATCAAAGTACCTTCCATTTCTCTAGCAACTCCCGTTCTTTTCACCTTGACTACCTCAAAAGGCTGACAAAAGATTGCTGGGAAAGTTGTGTTAATAGTTTTGTAAATTAAGGGAAGATATGTATAACACTCCATATGTATGTTCAGAAGTGCAATATGATATTCCATAGCATTAAAGATCTCTAAAAGCTCTTTAAAATTCTATTTTTAATGGGACACAAGAGGAAAATGATTATGAAACTCATAACTAACAATATGAAATATATTAGCCCTGTATTTCCTGGAATATTCGGGCAAATCAGCTGAGTTTTATGTTGTTCTGCTCCTTCTGTCATGCAACTCTTAGGGTAGCCAGCTTCTGTGTAGCTGGTGTGAAAATGCAAAATGGTGTTAATGTGCTGCCTTGAATGGAATGGACTCCCATTAGAATGTAATTAAAAATATAATATTTATATTTATTATGCTTTATTTCAATTGAAGATCAGTGAAATAAAATTTACTTTTGTCCTTTTATTCACTACATTAGAACATTACTTCCAACATATTAATAAAAATGACTATGCTAGGAAACAATACGATTTTATTAATGATAGTAAAATGATTTGGAATTATCCCTAAATATGATTACATGTACGAACAATTGGCCTTGTTTATTAGAGATCAATCTAATATGGCATGGAACTTTCATTCATTTCACTGTCAAACAGAAATTTTACACCTGAACTGTTTTTTTGGAAAGTATAGCAACATGTGGTAACATTATATTGGAAGAGCACATATGGTAAAATAAAAATACAGTTTAAATATGAACAGTTTGAATATACATATATTCTTCTTAATGTACTACATTAAGAAGAAGCAAAGTTATAAAAAGGAAAGTTTTTACACGGGTTTTAGAAAAAAAAATGCTTGAATTATAATGAAAGGTTTGACCCAGACTACTCCACCTATTTTCCATCTCAACAAGTGAATAATCAAGGGGAGAGTCTAAATATATGTATTAGGATTATCTAATAATTATTTTAATTATTTAATGATGGGCTAGGCTAATCTGTTGACAAAGTTATGATGCAGTGTTAAACTGACATATAAAAGGGTAGAAAACCACTGTCCAAGGACAACCTTAGCTACATTTCTGCACAAGGAAGATCCTTTCTCTTGTCTTGGAATCATGAGCTTCTTGAGCCAGTCATCCAGGCAAGCTTCTTCCTCCCGCAGTAGCAGAGGAGGAACAAGAGTATCTGGTGGTGGATCGTGCAGCTTTAGTAGTAGATCAAGTAGCAGGCTCGTTGGTGGTGGTGGCAGCAGTGGTGGCAGTGGCAGTGGCAGTGGAGCATGGGGCATGTGCAACTTCAGTGGAGGGGCAGACAGCAGGGGCAGGTTGGGCTCTGGTGGCCTAGCATGCAGAGGCAGCAGATCGAGAACTGTGAGTGCTGGATGGGGCACTTCTGGTTCAGCTGGAGCATTTGGTAGCTTTGCAGGTGGTTCAGCTGGACCATTTGGTAGCTTTGCAGGTGGTGAGGGTGGCCTTCTTTCTGGTGATGAAAAGCAAACAATGCAAAACCTTAATGACCGCTTAGCAACTTATCTTGGAAACGTCCAAGCGCTGGAAGAGGCAAACAGTGAACTTGAAAGCAAAATTGCAGAATGGTATGAAATGTTTGGAGCAGGAAACCAAGCGGGACAACAAGACTATAGTGAATATTATGCCATTATTGATGACCTTAGGAATCAGGTAAGAAAAGAAAGAAGTTTAGTAGGATAAATCTTTTTTTATATTTTACTGTATGATGATGCCATGTTAGTCTTAAGAGATTATGAGCCAGAGTGGTTTCCAATGTTCATTAACAGCAGGCAGTTCCTATTAATGACCAGGAAATATCTGAGGAATGCTCTGCAGGAGAGGAGCATGTACTCTGCAAGGGGAATAGTGAAGGAGGTAGAATTCTCAATTGCAAATGCCTCCTTTGGAGACTCTTTTATCTTTAACAGATGTGATGCAAGGCAGTAAATGTTATTGCTTTCATCAATACAGTCTCAGTTTCAATAAACCAACTGAGATATGTATTTATTCATGGATAAGGTTGAAATGTTAGTCACCCTCCTTTAAAGAGAAAAAGGTAAGTGCCGCACCCCTGTAATTTCTCACAGTTTATGACATGACAATAATTAGATAATTTTTGAGTTCAGGAAAGAACAAACGGTCTTGTTAGGTTTTGGGTGAGATCTTGTTGAAAGTTCTTGAATTATGCAATCTGATTGCTTGAAAGAAATCTGATATTTACTAATTATCCTACTTTATGTGGCACAGTATCTTATATAGGAGAGCCAGTTTGGGGTAGTGGTTAAGGCATCAAGCTAGAAACCAGTAGACTGAGAGTTTTAGTCCCACCTTGACCACAAAGTCAGTTGAGTGACTTTAGCCAGTCACTCTCTCTCAGCCCTAGGAAAGAAGCAATGGCAACCACTTGTGAAAATCCATGCCAAGAAAATTGCAAGGACTTGTTTAGGCTGTCTCCAAGAATCAAAACAATCAAACACAAGAAAAAAACTTATATAATATACATTTACATTTACCAAATATGTCAACAATTGAAATATTGAGTATATTAACCTAATTCCATTTCTAATAAGCCATGGTGGCACAGTGGTTAGAATGCAGTATTGCAGATTAATTTTGCTGACTGCCAACTGCCAGCAATTCGGCAGTTTGATTTTCACCAGCTCTAGGTTGACTCAGCCTTTCATCCTTCCAAGGCTGGTAAAATGAGGACCCAGATTGTTGGGGGCAATACTCTGTAAACCACTTAGAGAGGGCTGTAAAGCACTGCAAAGTGGTATATAAGTCTAAGTGCTTTTACTATTGCTAATATAGTTATTTAGAATTTATATACTGAAGAGGATATGGCCCATGGCCTAGCTTTGTTCTGCTTTTATGCTCAATTCAGAAAATTATGCAGTGGGATTGCAATATTAAAATTGTTGAAAATCATCTGTTAAATAAACTTTCTATGTTGTGTCTTTTAGATAATTGCTACATCAATTGACAATGGAACACTGATTTTGCAGATTGACAATGCTAGGCTGGCTGGTGCTGATTTCAAACTCAAGTAAGTGGGAGGGAAATTAGCATATTTCCTATATTCTGTTTTTCTTCATCTAGAAAAATGTGCCTCCTAAACTAAAGGGCTTTGCTGGTTAAAATAAAAAATAGATCTCAAGCAAATGAGATCTATTTCAATACAAGCAAATTCTAAAGTATTTCAATACAAGCAAATTCCAAATTCCTACTAAAGTTAGCTATCAACTCTCAGTTTAGAGAAAATATATTGGTGATGCAAGTGGCAGGCTGATGATCATCATTGCTGACAATAATTGTCTGTATGAGAGAGAGTGAGGAATGCAATACTGAATTCAGATGTATTTTTGAATATTCTTACTTGCTATGGCTACAAAATGCCCTAACATGGTGCCATAGTGGTGAGAGGTCAGAGCCACCACAATGCAAATTACCTACTATAAATAACAAGGTCACTGGTAGTGCAGCAAATACCTTTTCTATTGCTCCATATTGCTGAGCAACGGGTTAATAGGGTAACTCCTCTCCAGCTCTCCATTTTATTTCTTGTCACTTAACAGCGGAACATGGCTGTTACAAATATGGACTATTGTTTTAAAACAAATCTTTAACAGCTGAAGAAAGCATTGAATGAAGACAAAGAGGGAAAGAGGGAATACATATTTTCCTCAGGTGTATCAGGAGCTGACAATACTTTTAATTGCTTTTAGGTATGATAATGAATTGGCCCTCCACCAAAGTGTTGAAATGGACACCAATGGCTTACGAAAGGCCCTGGAAGAAATTGAGATAACAAGCAGTGATCTTAAAGTGCAGATTAACAGCTTTTCTGAAGAACTGGAACAGATGAAGAAAAATCATGAGGAGGTACTATTTCGGGGGTCATTTATACATAAAAACAGGGACAAATATATGTCAACAAAAACCAATATGTGAAAGTCTCAAAATGTGACCTGGCAAAACTCTCACTGGCTGGCATTAAAATAATCGGACAGGATTGAACTGGATTGTCTCAGCAAAAAAAGAAGAAGAAGAAGAAGAAGACAATAATCCCCCTAATCCAACTCTAGTTGTGTATAAACAAGATGTTCATGTCAATCATGAATAAAATACAAAATGGGAGGAGTGCTGACATATTTCCCCCACCCGAGATCCACTTTGGATTTGAGCCACATCTTTCTGGAGTTTGGACCAATACCAGTTATATCAATTTTGCCCTATAGGGTTCTCAGAAAATCTACCACCATAATTTATTTTTTCCTTAGTAAAGAATGAGAATGTGGGAGGGGAAGATTGCTATGGCATGTCACAATATTATTACAGACTTCAAATGACAAGTAGAATAGAAGATTTCATTCTTTATAGTTAATTCAGATATTGCTGCAATCCAGAGCCCAAGTATATCTACATGTATTCAGGAGAGTATTAGGTTGTCAAATTCAGTCTAAACAATTACTTACAAGCATCAAGGACAAATCCTGCACATTGCTGAGATGCATTTAAGTTTCTCCACCTCCAACAACAAACAGTGCAATTTAGGGATTATATGTTTGGTTTAAAATTTGCTATCTAGGTGTATTAATCTCCTGATCTTTAAATTTAATACATTGAAATATCTGAATAACATTACTTAAATTTTTACATTTCTAGAAATGAAAATTGAAACTATCATTGGTTGTCTCAATTGTCAATTTGGGGATTTATATTAATCTTATATACAAGCACATGCCAAATAAAAATTCCAAAATACTAAACTGAAACTGCCAGGTATTTTCTCTATATGCTACAGGCTTTTTTGACTGTCAGAAATTTTAAGACACTTATTGAATCAATGTATGACATGGAAGTGTGTGCTAAAGATTCACAGCATCATAATATTGTACGTACTTCCAAGTATGTTAAACATTGATTTCTGAACATATTCAAGCAAAAAGAGATAGACTCAATCAAAACTTTCCAAGTCTGTCTTAGTTGTTAAAAACAGAAATAAATTATTTTTTCTTCCTGATACAGGATAGGAGCTCAATGAATGATTCTACTGCAGCTGGAGATATCAATGTGGAAATGAATGTCACACCTGGAGTTGACCTGACTACTCTCCTCAATCAGATGAGGAGTGAATATGAGGTTCTGGCTGAGCATAATAGAGAGGATATTGAGGCTTGGTTCAATGAGCAGGTGAAATATATCCTAATAATATTCTTCATAAAGATTCTTTTTTAAAACAAAATTATTTTTAATTAAAAATTGTGGGCAACAACATTTTTCAAATTCTGATATATTTCAGAGCCAAGAACTGAACAAGCAGATCAACACCAGTGTTGAGGAAACCAGTACTTTAAAGAGTGAGATTACTGAACTGAAACGCACTTTGCAGAGTCTTGACATTGAACTGCAATCTCAACAATCACTGGTAAAAAAAATTTCTCCAGAAGCATTTTAACAGTAGCTTTAAAATTATGGATTAATTAAATATTTAATCTTCTCTTAAGACAAAGAAGTTGTAGAATGTGAATTGGAGTAAATCCCTTTGTTCTAGATTCTAGCTGCAACCAACCCAAATTATCATAGTTTTCCTTCTCTAATTCTTGACAATTTGAGAAATTGACAGTCATGCAGGGTAACCATCAAGTATTACTAGAATACAACTCCAACTATCTCTGATAATTGCTATGAAGATGGAATTTATCACAATTTACCACTAACACTTAGAGAGCTAAACACAACTATCCACCATTGATTTAAAATACATAGACACTTTATTAGCACTGCACGCTTAGTAATGTTAGTGTGCTACTCCATAATCTAGTAAGCAATAGTAGAGGTGGTTCATTTTATTTCCAAAGAAGCACAAGAGTCTTCAATTAATCTTTCAACTACCAGCAGAGATGAAAACCTACAACACCTGTAATAACTAACAATTCTTCCTTGACTCAAGTTTTCATTCCTATGTCCTCAGACATGTATCTCTATGTGTAAGAAGCAAAGAAAAAAATAGGCAGGACATGTGAGCCTTTCAAAATTCCATTCATGAGAGTGTCAATCAAATCAGGCTATCTCCATTTTTCTTTCCCAAAGAGATAAATAGTAGCTGAGGGGGAGGGGGGAGGCACCAACAATGGCTGTTCCCTATTTAATCCAGGAATCTTTGACTATGTACAGCTAGTCCAAACGTGTGAATATTTCCCACAATCAGGTTGTCTAGTAGCTGAAACTTGAAAGTATTCATATGGAATATACTACACAGAAAATGGCTTTGAGTGAAATTCTATAATATCTTACTTGCTTATTCACAAAGGACTCATACTAATTACTGCAGAAAAAGAACAGATTCTTGTATATTTTTTCTTAGAATTCTAACATGCTCAAACCTACTTCATGTTAGCTGTCAATCACTTGTGATATATCCAACTTTATTAGGATAACAAATTCTATATCTGAAAAATAAAAACTACATTTATTCATATTCAATATAGCATCTAAAAGCAGGTTATATATGAATCATTGCTATTTGACAGATGCTGCACTAGTGCAGGTTTAATGACTGTGGAATTCTGGAAGTTGAAGTCCACATGTCAGAAAATCGTTGATATATATCAATGATTAAAAAAACAAAAAAGGCTTGGCACCATAGTTAAACTTTCCATGCAGCCCACAAGTTTGTTTAGACTGTTTCCAAGGGAACATTGCTCTTGATAATAGAAAAAAAGATTACTCAGTTATGTTTTGCATTCATAGTGTTCATTTTGCATTCATATTATTTTATTTTTCCATCAGAAACAATCTCTTGAGTCTACTCTAGTAGAGACAGAAAGTCAGTACTGTGCCCAACTGTCCCAAATACAAGAAGTGATTGGCAGTGTGGAAGGCCAAGTACAGCAGATAAGAGATGACATGGCATGTCAGAACAGAGAATACGAACAGCTCCTGGATGTTAAGATCCGCTTGGAAAATGAAATTGACACTTACCGAAGTCTCCTTGATGGAAGTGAAAGGTAAGGTGAAAATTTGGAGAATGTTGTATTTCTTTAAAATCTTTGATCTTGCCTGACCCGAGTTTCTCCCTGAAAAAGCACCAAAACATATACCACTTCAGATCTGGTTGAACTGCAATAAACTTTTTCTAATAGCCGTACTGAAGATGTTGTAGGCTAGAGTCAATCAGTAGCTGCAGACCTGTAGTTCCTCACATACTCATCAAAGACTCTTTTTCCTTAATTTTAATATCATTCTATATTAGATGATAGAGAAAAGAGAATGGTAGCCTCTATTTAAAAGGTATTTTCTATTCTATAACATGAAATAGAAATGAACTCTTCTCTCCCAACCAATAAAAAAGGCACAGCAAATTGCATTGATCATTTCTACCCAAAAACTGAAATGAAAAAAAAAAATCATATTTTAGGGTTATCTACAACAAAATGTTTAAACAGGGTTTTTTTTTTCTCTCTCTCTCTCTGTCTCTCTCTACTTTTATATAATTTTGAAACCGGAAGTTCTTCAGGAGGAAGAGACATGAGACAACATTCAGAAGTTAAATCCAGAGGACAATCAGGTTCAAAATCTAGAGACCAGTCATCTTTCAGCTCTGGATCTAAAGCCTTAGGATCTTCAGATTTAAGATCCAGGGAATCATCATCAGGACCTTCTAGAAGTGGGGAATCTGCAGATCAAAGGTTTAAGAGACAAGAATATGCCAGCTCTCAGTCCCAGTCCAAAGGTTCTGGATCTGGAGATTCTAAACAGACAGATAAATTGGGATCTGGAAACAATCCCAGAGGTAATACATTTTTCTTATTTTATATATATTTACTTCCATATTTTGATAAACAGTGTTATCTTGCTATCCATTGAAGCATAAAAAATGTTGATTTGTTCCCTATTAAAACAGCAGAGTTGCAAAAACTTAATCTTACTTTAAAACTTTTTGTTATGTACATATGGTGTAGAAATGCATAAGCTAAAGGCCAGCAGTGTTCTTTGCATAAGATATGTATTATGGGTTATCCTGTACAATGTGGATACTGAAACCATGGAAGTTGGGTCTGGCAAATAAAACTCCTATTTTCTGCATGTGCCAGCTCAATTTTCCCTTCCACACAAAACAGTTGAGCTGGGTGCTGTAATGTACATTTGAGCTGGGTGCTGTAATGTACATTTGTATACCCTTAAGATACATTTCTGAGAGAACAGCAACAAATACCTTGATAATATTAAAGTGTAGTACATTTTAAAAATATGAGATTAGATTCCATTAATTAATTGACACAAATACAATATTTAATATTTGCTAACTGCTTATTCTGGGACACCAGATTCAATTAATATAGCCAATATATATTTTTAGATTAAATTAAGGACTACCTAAAGTGAAGCTTAACTTACAATTTAAATGGATGTGCCCATTTAGTTTCCTAGTCCACTAGAAGGCATTTATTTGCCATTGCTTTCTTTGGGGATTTTTAAAAAAATTAAAAAAATTCTCAATCTATATTATTGGGATTCCCTAGAAGATATTATTCAACATATCTGGACTGATAAAGACTGCAGTTTATATAGAAAAATAAACAAATGCCATCAGAATGGGCCATTTGTTGCAGTAAATTGTGTCCATCAGTCAAATCATATAAAAAGTCTTAAATAATATTTTTTTTAAATTGTAGTTGACATGTTTTTTGTTAAAAAATAATCTTTAGCCAACCCTTTACCAAAATGAAAGTTACAGGATCTTCTTCTATATAACTTAAAGGAATTATCAGGGTCAAATATCATTCCTTTCCCATCATTTCTTAAACCTATTGGTGGCCAATAGACTATCAAGCTTTCTACAAATTTTGGTTGATGGAGTTAGCTTCCAATATTTTAGCCATAAATATTTTATTTAATCATTGAGAATTATTTGGGGAAGGATTCAGTATGAAGCAATGAGTTGCCTGAACAAAGAGCCAGGTTCAATCCTTAGATTTTCAGAATGAGGTTGTGATCCTCCTTTGCTGTAAAACAAACTAGGCTGAATAAATCAACATTGGACAGCTTCCTCTTTATCTAAGCCATGCCTTTTCTTTTCCTGTGAAATTGACTTAGAATTTAAAATAATTATTTTTCTCCTAAATCTCTGAATTCTTTCTTTACAGACCCCCAAAAAACAAGAGTGATCAGAACCATAGTGGAAGACAGAATTGGTGACCAAGTTGTCTCAACTCGTGTTCAATCTGTTGAAGAAAAGCCCATTAAATAAGCAGCCTCAGCTTTACTACAAAGCCTTTCAAAGCACAGCACTCAAATAGAAACAGATAGCTACCTTCCAAAATCCAGGATCATCTTCCTTTCTTGGCTTTTGCAACTGCTTCTTTTCAGAGCATATTTCTTCTTTGCAATTCTAGAATGAAATTGTTGACTTCATTTTTGGCATTCCGCAATAAACATTGCATGTTGCAGCAAAAACTGTCAAGTTTCATGTTGCTTACATATAAACTGTTGATCACATATTGCTCACAGTGTATGTCAGTAGTTGCCAGTTATCAATAAAGCAGCAAAATTAGAGTCCAATCAAATGCACCACAAAGACATTTGTTATATCAGGTAGCAATCACTCTATCCAAATTCTACCTGGCAGGATTCTGATTTATGGTAGTCCAGTCATGCAAAATTATAATTAATATTATATCAGTAATCTTACTGAATAATTAAACAGCATTTTATGGAATGCCATCATAATTTGAATAACTGCAATCTACATTGTATAAGCTTTTTAAAGTATATGTGGGTCAAAAGAAACATAAAATATATGTGAGTCAAATGTTCTACTTTGGATCAATAGTACTTTCTAGTGCACGGTTGTCAAACTCGATCGCATCACGTGACATATCGTGACGTATCGCGATGTTTTTTGCCTTTGCGGAGCCGGCCTGAGTATGACGCATCCAGACCACAGGCCGCCAGTTTGGCACCCCTGTTCTAGAGCAATGTTTCTCAACCTTAGAAATTGTAGTCCTATAATTTCCAGGCCAACATGTTGATGGAATTGAAATTCACACATCTTAAAGATGCTAAGGCTGAGAAATATTGTTCTAGAGCATCTGTATCTCTGGATTGTTACAGAAAAGTCTGAATGAGAGCAATATTCTTGCTTTTATATCCAAGATATTCCTCACGTTATAGTCAACTGTCTAAACTAAGTCGTAACCATTACTTTTGCTCAGAATCAAATAAAAGGTGACAGTGGTAACTGGGTTCATTAAGCAATTTTGTGATCTATTTGGTTTTGGTTTACTGTGCCACAAACCCAGTCACTGCTAATTTTAAGACATGATTTATGGCTTAATGACCTTTGATAAATATAACACTATGGAATCCTATACCATATGTTGAATAAGAGCTGATCATACAGTACATAATCATATTTTGAGATCTGGGCTATGCTACAACAGCCTTACCTGGATACCCTTCAGATTTCTGTGTTGCATCTCATAGAATCCCCATCCTAAAGACCATTAAGATATTTGGATTGTTATGGAACAATCTACCTGGAGATTGCCAGACTGGGAAATGAAATGATGGATATTTAATTTTAAGACCTAGATGAAAACAGTGGCAAATCTGTAGTTTTCATACTTGGCTAGAATTCACCTATAAATTCTGTGATGAAATGCATAGTTTGTTGAACAAGCTGCAGGGAGTCTATTTCACATATGAGGCTTCTTATAACACTTAAAGTTTTATGTTGCATAAATGGACCCATATTTAGAGATTGCATTGAACATCCAGAGCTCAATATCCTTATTATAACTAATCATATTAACCTTGAACATAATCGATTATTGCACAGGGCTTGCTTTAATATTGAGTATATAAAATGGTTTTGCTGAATTAACCCAAGATTAACATAGATTTAAAAACCATTGAGTGATCAAACAGAACATAGTTATCGTGGAGTGTATCCTGAGCAATTCAGAGATATAAGAAACCCTTGTTTCTGATCATTTATATAGTAGCTAATTTGGGATATTCACATATATTATGGCAATGTGATTGTTGCATTGTGGAGAGACCAAAATAAGGTTTGAGCTTGTGGCAAAAGAATCATGAAGTCTGAGTCTGACATAGGCAAAAGAAAATATTCTTCAATAATTTTTTACCTCTGATCATAAAGACTGGTGCAAACTAATTTCTCTAGGATTAGACTACATTTATTCTAATATTAATACCCAATATATGTCAAACCCTTGTGACTGACTCTTCTCAGAAGTTAACCACTGTTTTTAAATAGGAGAGATCATTTGTATTTTTAAGACTACTTAATTCAGTAAAAATAATATCCTTATTTGCTTGACCTTTTTTCAGTTGTGAGCTTTTAGTGAAAACTTTTATATATTTTTTTCCATTTCATTAAGCTAGCTATTGAAATGTCTTTCATCTGCTGGATCTTTAACGACATGAAAAAGAAAGGAAAAAATGGCAAGAAATAAAACCATTGATATTTAACAAAGTACTTAGTGAAATAGCTTTTACACAAGAAAAAAAATACATTAAAATAACGTAAGGATGCTTTTCCATAAATAAACCAAGTCACACAGTTTTTTGTACCAACACCCAGGGTGAAAAAATAACAAAGAAAAACCACTCTCCTCAAAAAAGGCTTGTACACCCTCCTGTTATGAAAGACTTGATTTTATAAATGCAAAAATGAAAATATGTATATAACAATGAGCTTTTAAAATGATGGAAAGACTAAGATGTAGATAATTACTCAATCTTGCTGAAAAGTTAATGAAAGTTTTGGCCTGGTCAAATCCACCCATTCTCCACCTTAAAAGGAAAAAAAGGGGGGGGGGAGAGATGACAAATAGCCCAAGGGGAAATCAGCAGGATGGAATATCAGGTCTCATTATTAATAGCCATCAGTCAAATGGGTTTGAAATGATAAATTGGCCAAACAATGTAGGTATGAAATGACATTCCAGTGAAAGAACACACCCTTAAAAATTGACATATAAAAGCTTGGAGATTATTCTTTATGATTCAGGTTCTTCTTGGTTGTCACTGGTTCATTTTCATACTCTTCTTGAAACTTACTGAACATCATGTCTTACTTTGGCTGTGGATCTAGGCAATGGGGACAGCATTCCTCTCGCAGTAGTGGGGCACCTCTTAAACTTTCTAGCTGTGGTATATATAGGTCAGGTGGAGGATCCAGCACAGGAAGCTTTAGTAGTGGGGTAGTTTGGGGCTCCAGATCAGGATGGGGTAAAACTGGTGGTGGTGGCACTGGTAGTTGCTTCCATATCTACAACTCTAGTTCTGCTGGTGGTGATGTTGGTCTTCTAGCTGGAGGAGACAAAGAAACCATGCAGAATTTAAATGACCGCTTGGCTTCCTACTTGGCTAAAGTGCATGCTTTGGAAGAGGCAAATGGGGATCTTGAGCAAAAAATCAGAAATTGGTATCAGAAATCTGCAACACACATTAATGAAGGACTCTACAATGATAGCAAATATAATTCTTCTATTGATGACCTTCGAAATAAGGTAAGTCAGTTCTTCAATGGATTTTGAAAAAAATCAAATGAGGAATTATTTTACCACTTCAGGTTGTTTAGCAAATAGACAACGTAATCTGCAGAGCCACATGCCAGTATCTATCAGTGTTTGGGAGCGTCATCCCACAAAATTCTATTTCTGTTGAAATTGGTGTGTGTGCCTTTGTGTGTATGTGTGTGTGTGTGTGTGTGTGTGTGTGTGTGTGTGTAATTGGAGTAGGTATCTGTCAACAACTTGTCTTGGTACCTCCATTACAAAAGCCTCTATTTATTCCAGAGGTAATGAAAATATTTATCATGGTATTGCGTACTTATTGACCATAGACTACTTCTTAGCATTGCAAATTCAGCTTTCTCCACTGCTGATTTAGAAAGTCATCCATCCATCCTTGTCAGTAAACTGACATCTGCTGTCCCCATTGCCAGTCTCCTATCCGTCTCTGTTACATCTGTTCCTAGTCACTGTAGCCACTTGACTACTAATTTTTGATAAAGCTTAACAGTTTGTACACATTTTGACCTACCTTTGTATGTTGGAATTGGGGGGTTGGGGAGAGAAATCTTACTTTTAACATTGATTGAGCTAAGGACAACTTAAATCTCATTCATGAGCATAGGGGAAATAATGGCAATGTAATGGGGGCACAATGGAAAAAAATGTGTTATCAGATTGTGTTTTCTTGTGATGAAAGGAAAGTGGAGAAAGATTTTCCAAGCTTCTTCAGCAAAAACTGGACATGCATTCTTTTAACAGCTATTTATAGCATAATTCTACCTCCCAATTCCTTCAAAACCATTTTTCAGCTGTCCATGAATTTTTCTTTTCTACCTATCTTAGAATGCTGAGATAGAGAGATATACTATAAACTGATTACCGGTAGTTCTCTCTCCAACCAATTAACCAAAGAGTGCAAAATTTGTATTTCAGTCCATGCCCCATCCCCTGAATTAAGACTGCTTTTAGAGTAACAAAATCCCCCTTCTTCACAGAAAAAGATCATCAGCATCCTATTCCACTCAACCTTTTTCAACACTTGCTATGTAGATTAAAATGAAAGAAAGAAAGAAAGAAAGAAAGAAAGAAAGAAAGAAAGAAAGAAAGAAAGAAAGAAGGAGGGAGGGAGGGAGGGAGGGAGGGAAGGAAGGAAGGAAGGAAGGAAGGAAGGAAGGAAGGAAGGAAGGAAGGAAGGAAGGAAGGAAGGAAG
>QLTV01001993.1:256434-269369 GCA_003457575.1 Thermophis baileyi
GAGGGAATCCCTTTCCAGCCTTTTAGGTGAAATCCTTTTAGGTGAAATCCCTGTCCAGCTGCTTTGGGGAATCCTTTTGGCTTACGGAGTTTCGGGGAATCGTGTTTGGAGCTACGGGGAATATGTTTCCTCACGTAGTAGGCACTTAGGAAAAACGTTACTCACGGAGGTTCGGGGATCACTATCACGCGAAGGTAGGGATGCGGTAGGTGGGTAGAGTGAGTTGGGCTTCAGAGCAAGAGCCTCATCATTCTACCAGGTCGCCGCCATCTTCCTTTTGACTAGAACTTCTGGAGAACTAGAACTTTTGACTAGAACTTCTGGAGAACTGCAGCTACCTTTCTTAGATGGTGTCACATTAGGAAAGGCAAGCTGGACCATCAGGTTGCTTTTTTAAGTAAAGCTTTATATATACTGAATGTGATTCTTCTTGTTCAATTAGAATGCTCCTAAATGTTCAAGAACAAAATGACAATCTAGTTACAGCAATTCAGATTATGAACTCAACAAGACTGAGATGGAGCCTAACTCATGCAAACAACATGCTGGCATGCATATGGTTTTAGAAACAAAAGCCTTATAAAACAGAATAGGGTACAAAGGATTGTACCACTTTATTTTGTTGGTGAATCATGCTCAGGCTTGAAATTCTTACAAAGAGTTCAAATAAACATTACATTATTCCTGAAGTTTAAGAAGTGAAGGGCATTGATTTGGGATATGACAGCCTATTGCCAAAAAATCACTTTTCTCAAAGTGCTTAGGTGTGAACAGCCTGACATTTCTTGTCGATATAGATTCCCCACCTAGACACTTAACTGTTGAAGGACTGATTGTACAGAAATAAGCCCTGCATCTCTATTCGTTTTCAGAGGCAATCCCTTGAAAGCACCCTTGCAGAGACAGAAGGCCAATATTGTGCCCAACTCTTGCAAATACAAGGGACGATTAGCAATGTGGAGAACCAAGTACAACAAATCAGAGAAGACATGGAGTGTCAGAATGCAGATTACAGGCATCTCCTGGACATCAAGATCCGTCTTGAGAATGAGATTGAAACTTATCGACGCCTAATTGATGGAGAAGCATCAGGAAAAGGAATGAAGGAACTATCAGGCAAAAAAGGGTATATATCACAATTCAATTTTGTCATAAATTAGTGGTAATCTTGGAAGCTTTAGCCAAACAGGCTTAGAATTCCTAGATTGGAAATATCCACAGAGTAACTGATTCACAAACCAACATAAATGAGCAAACTAAATGAGTGTAACAACTCTGACTATGGATTGAGTGTGGGATACTGTGCCATATTTTTCCGCTTTACACAAGCACATATTTTCATGCATGAAAACCATTCAAGGTTGTCAGAAGTGCAGATTTACTATTCCAGTTGAACAACATGGGATTAAATTTATGGCATTCTATAGGAAATTTATGTTTTAAGAATTTTATAGTTCACATAAAGATCTATTGGCTATGCATAGAGTTTCTACTAATAATAATATTGGCGAAACAATTGCCCTAAAGGTAACATGGTCAAACTATTGCTTATTACAGTGAATCTGTACAAAGAAGTAGCAAAGATCTGGGATCACAAAATGTGGGATCTGAAAAAGGTTCAGGATTAAGAGCTTCAGGCTCTGAAGTCAGAAGCACAAAGACTGGCACAGAGACCAGTACTAGAAAAAGTGAAGCCAGAAACGTTGAATCCACTACCAAAGATAAAGGTAAATGGAATTCAATAGAATTATTGTGATTGTTTCTGATTCAATGCAGTGTTTTTGTTCTCTATTTCTATTACCTCAGCACATAAGTGATTTTTTTTCTAGAATTCTAAACTGAATGACTCCTTATAGCCTTTCCCAAAGTGCTAAAATTTGTTGAAACCCAGCACAGCCCTTATCATTTTCTTGAAATATAGTAAATGATGTCTTCTTCCCATATCCAATCTCTTATTTATAGACAAGTCCATAAAAAACCTTGTCATTTCAGTCCTGGTGTCAGCAAAAGTCTATTAAGGGTTACCAGAGATAACAACATATTGTTTTTTCCCCACAATTTGTATGTTTTTACTGTTGCAATTAGAATTATTAATAAAATTGCTATTTAAAAATTGAAATACATTATCTGGACAGGCTGGTACCTACACATCCTACTTTTGTTAGCAAGACCTGAGTGGTGCTGGAGGGAGGGTCGCTCCCCTCTCAGAAATGTGCCCATCTGTGTTTTGGGTCTGGCATTAGCCATGACTCCAGGAGAGAAGAAGGGTGGCAGCAGTTGTCACTGTTGAGGTGTTGTGAGTTTTCAAAAGCTCTGCTCTGCAGATAAGCAGATGAAGCTCTATGGAACAGTTGGGATTGAAGTTTATGTACTGTCTCCAAACTGCTATTATCATTTGTTCCTGTATTCTGTTGCAGGACTGGCAATATAGCTCTCAAAGCTATAGAAGCTTGGGGATTTCAATTTGCCACCTGATGGCATTAAGTCTGGGGTAGCTCAGCAGTTTGTGGTCTCCATTACAATCATTATGAGCCCCATACATACTAGGCACTGCATATTAGACTTTTTTTTTGTCTCAGGACAGTTACAATATGATCTCATTTTGAGGAACACTACCATCTATCCATTGTCTGATCATGCTCTGATTGTTTATCAGCTTGTTTGTGTCATGGGAAGAGAAGGCCAGATAGATCAGCCAGTTCCAGGGGAGCCTGGTATTTTCCCTGAGGATCTAGTGGGGCAGTCTGACTGTTCTCCCAGGCCTAGAGTTAAGACTGTTCTTTTTTTTCCCCCCTCTTTCCTGTTTTGACTTACTTATTTATTTGATAGGTTTGTATAGTTGCCCAACTCACACACAGTGACTCTGAGCAGCGTACAGCATTAAAATTAATTTACAAATTTGAAGCCTCAGGAGCAAGATAGTCAAAGAGCATGTGCTCTTTTCTCTGGAATGAGAGAGGCCAAAGGAAGTGACCTGATACTGGCAACCCTTCAATAAAGGTCAAGCAGAGTGACAGACAAAATCCTTAGGTATCCACCGTCTCTCTCTCTCTACTCATGTCATGCTGAAGACTTAGTGTTAATGGATTCATTTTTCTAATACTCATCTTCATGTGCAAATATCATACTCTTCCAAAGGAATAATGTAGCATTTGCATGGCAAATACTTCTCTTCCTTCTTTCTATCCTTCCGTTTACCATGTACATTTAGCATATGATAAATAATTATCATTGTTTAGGCAATGCATAGTTAGTGAATGGACATGAATAATGTGTAATTGACCCAACTTTAATAATTTGCCTCTCAAGTATGAATCTAAAACCTTTTTATTATGAGAATTCAAAGACATAGCAAACTTATATCTGTAGTAACATGGGAAATATGCAAGATTTTAAACTTTTTAAGAAATTTCTTCAATTTCTTTTAATGTAGCTATCTCTCCAAGAAGGTAAGAAATATAGATTTTGTGTCTCATTTTCAAAATGAAAAATGAAATCTCTGAAAAATGTTGCTATAAAATTATGTAATGTACAGAAATTGTACAGAAACCTCTTTTTTCCTCCAGTATCATTTAGCACAATTGAAAACATGTATTAAAATCCATGTTTTCTAGTTTCTTACATTAAATAAAAGGGTTTGTTATTTAATTACTTCAAACAAGAAGGAAAAAGTTGAAGTATCTTATGTATAGCTACTGTCCCTAGATAGCCTGCACCAGCCAGGCACAAAACCTAGAAATTAACTCAATTTGAAGAAAGAAATAATTAAAATCAATTGGGTTTAAGGCAAAACTTGATATATATGACAAGTACATTTATATGTTCTAATAGAGTTATTTTTAGTAGCCTAAAAATGTTTTTTCCTATTAATGAAATTTCTTGAGCAAATAATGTTGCCATTTGCATTTTTTATATACTTGCTTTTCTTTCTTTCTTTCTTTTATCTTTAGAGATAAAGAAAACCAGAGTAATTAAAACAATCATTGAAGAATTAGATGAATATGGGAGAGTGACTTCCTCCAAAATCCAGTCTGTTGAAGAAACTCAGGGATAAAAAAAATAGCAACATTTTTTTTCCAAAAGCACTTCTTGGCTTCAGGTGATGCTACAAGCAGAAGAAGAAACATACATTTATATTAGCAGGATAATATCCCAATAGAACTGTTTCCTTTCTTTATTATGTAATCACTTTATAGCTATCTTGATCACGAGGTGTGTTTGACTTTAATTCTGATAATCCTGATAATCAACGTACAGGCTTTAGAATTATGGAAGAGGCAACATCAAATTAGGTCTTTTCCTTAATGTCTCTTGGTTAATAGTACAACTTCTACATGTAAAATCACTTGATTATTACTATATAAAGGTATTTCTAATTTAATTTTGCAGTTTGCAACTATTTATCGACCCCACATACATTTCCAAGGATAGCTCTTATTTCAAAAGGTTCACATTATTTTCTAATAATCTAGACTACCGTAATTTCATTCTGAGTGAAATTCAGTTTGGTGTAGTGGTTAAGGTATCAGTCTAGGAACCAGGAAAGCATGAGTTCGAGTTCTGCCTTAAAATAGGTGACCTTGGACCAATTACTTTCTCTCAGCCCTAGGAAGGAGGCAGTGACAAACTTCTTCCAAAAGCTTGCCAAGAAAAATACAGGGACGTGTCCAGGCACTGTCTGAGTCCCAGAATAATCAGACTATAGAAAAGGACTGGGAGCTTCTGATTTAACCCAGCCTTGCTTACTATATGGCCACTGTTATACCAATCCAAAAGCCTATGGCAATTTCAACAAATAGGACTTCAGGTTTCCAAAGGCAAATAATATCTAAGATAGAAGTGGGGATGAACTGCAAATAGGCAATGCAGTCAATAGTGTTAGGAGTTGTAATTCAGCAATATTTGAAAGACTGCACGTTCCCTGTTTTTGGTCTAATAGGATATCTGAACAGCAAATTAATATCTCCTCTAAAATGCACCTTATAATTTTGTCCACACTGAAGCACAGGAGAGCTTGTAATAGTAAAATGTGAAAACAAATGTCATTGCTGACTTAGTATAGTATGGGTATAGTATTACACACACACACCCCAAAAAAATCATTTTTAATCATTTCCAGATCAGATCCATGCCTGCATAATCTCACACCAGGGGTGGGTTCCTCCCGGTTCGGACCGGTTCTCCTGAACCGGTAGTGACTCGCTGGTGATGTCACGATGACGTCACCGATCCGGTTCGGTCGGTGCTGGTCCGTGGGTGCTGCCATCTTTTTTTTTTTTTTTGAATTTATTTTTTGAATTTTTTTTATTTTATTTTTTCCTTCTGAGCATGCGGAGAAACTGAGTTTTTGGCTTTTTTTAAAATTATTTTTTGTTACTGCACATGCACGCCCACGAGGCGCGTCCACGAGGCGCGGGAGGGAGGGAACCGGCAGCAAGGTAAGTTGGAACCCACCCCTGTCTCACACCTATCCTGTTTTGATATCTGACATATTTCCACTTCTAACATTCTTCAGTAGAAAACACACTGAATTTATCTGCAATGATTTTGATTTATGCTATGATTTTTCTGTTGTTGCACAAAACAGAGCAAATAATGAAAGGCACCATGGTAGCAAGTTTTCATGGTATGTAGAGAGCAAGAAAGATGACAAGAAATATGCAATAACTGTCAGTTAAGAAAAAGGGCCTGAAACATTTGCTGATTGCAGAAAAATAAAACAACCTTTGGAAATGGCTGAGGCAGACATTGCCATGATTCACTTGACTTTAAGAAGCAGGAAGAAGTACAGCACAATCAGACTCGCGCAATGCTGTTATCAGAGTCAAATCCCAATAAAATTAGTTTTCATCTTTCTGTGGAGTTGATTTCGTGATCTAGTATACCTAGTGGGATTGACACCCAAATTGCAAGCATTCAGAAGTTTTTTTCCTTGATTATTTATTTGCATCGAACATCCAGAGAAGTAGAAACAGCAGATAAACAATCAGAGAAGAAAAAAAATACCATAAGCAAGGAATCATCAGAAAGAAATCACACTGCAACCAAGACTTGCTGTCAAGCTGCTGCAGAGAAACAACTAGCAAACTGTGCTCTTTCACGCACTGATGCACCTGAAACAGCTACGTTCAGAGAATACATGAATCCACAAGCAATCCTGAGCTATTAATATAGACTACTATTGGAAATCTGCTGTCTTCCAACACTCCAATACTTCAAAGAAATATCTATTCTTACTCGGATTTATTGGTTAATTTCATATATAGCTACCCATTTTATAATAAACTCCGGGAGCTCCCAACCAAAAATTAAAATAACATAATAACCACATTAAAGCCAAATACATAAGAACAAAACCTGGTGGCAATCTAGTTTTAATGTGTAGTCACCATCTTATCCCAACTTGGGGGAGGCAAAGCTGGGTCTTCATGGCTTTACAGAGACCTTGGGAATTTCAGGGGCAGAATATTCTGTAGGGCAAGGGCTACCATAGAAAAGGTATATTTCCTAGTTCCTATCAGATGGCAGTGCCTGAAATAAGGGACTAAGAGTATGCCTATCTAATCTGTTAGGATGGGTAAATGTCCTTAGAGACATCTGGCCTTGTGCCATATAGGGCTTTAAAGATGATGGCCAGCATCTTGAATTGCACCTGGAAAGAAACTGGAAGCCAGAGTGCAGCTCACACAACAGAGGTATTACATGGGAAATCCTAGGGAAACATGCATGCTGATGCATTCTGGACCAGATGAAGTTTTTTGGGGGGTAGTATTCAAGTGCAGCACCATGTAGTAATCCAAATGGGTGGTGACCAAGACATGAGTGACTATAAGCAAGAGCTCCCAGTCCAGGAAAGGTTGCAGTTAGCACAATAGACAAATTTGTGCAATGAATAATATAGATTCTTCCACACTTTAACCACCACAGTAGTTTTGCAGATATCCCTGGGAACTGATTCACATTAACAATACTGCATACAACCAAACACTTTATCATTTAGAAATCTATTCAGATATTAAGTACATACAGTTGCAGAAAATATTTTCTGAAAATAAAACAGCTTAATAAAATTAAACTTTATGGTGCAAGTTATAGTACAAATTTAATCTCACATAACTTAAGTTTACCATTTCCAAGATCTAATGAAGCAGGAAACCTAACATAAATAGTAAACATTTATAATTCTATCAACATGCATAGGTAGATTAATCAGTATATAATTCTCAACAACTGCATTTTAATATAGAACAATAGATCTTCAGCATAAGGCTGAAAGTATACCTAGAATAAATCTAAATCAGGAGAAATAATAATTACTTATATAGAAGTTTCTTTGGCCCTTGAGAAAAAAGAATTTTGTTTTACACTCTAAGGCATTCTTTACAAGTAAGGATCATGATGCAACATGCTACAACTCAACAGTACTGGAGGCACACACAATAAGAAAAAAGGGTGTCACTTTCCCCTCTTTGCCTGATGGATGCTTCAAATGCTGCTTTGATCTTATGCAGCTGAGGAAAAGAGTTGATAAATGGCCAAGATTGCTTGCAAGGAGAGTAGTGAAGTGGATAAGTGCTGTACATGTTTCTGGAATGGACTGTTTTTTCCAACAATGAGGTGAATGGAAAGCGACAAAGAGTTAATCCATTAAAGAGAGCTTCTATCACCTTACTCAAACACAATCCTGGATATTGAATATAAAAGAAGAAATGTGATTTTTGGGGCAGGGAAAGAAACCACAAACCAAAAGGAATATTAGTCAATTATTGTGAGGCCTCTAACTTTTTTCTTCCACAATGGAAGCAGAAAAATCTGCTACAGACATGGGATGCTTCTGGATGAAGTTTTTAAGGGACAATTACCTTGCTTTATTTATCTCCTATATCTTCCCACAATTTCGGCTTTGAGGGGGAGTCAAAACAGTCTTAAGGAAAATATAGTAATATTCACAGTAGAGCGGGTTTTGTTTAAGCCATGGATGAGCTATATGGCCATCCAACTGTTGTTAGATTGCAGCTTGCATCATTCCTCACAACTGACCATGATGGCTAGAGCTGATGGGCATAAAAGTTCAACAAGATATGAATTAAAATAGCAATAGGACAATATATATCATATTTAGCAGATCATTCCTAATGTCTCCAGTCACAAGTGATACTTCAGAATGTGGGATTTTCAAATCTCAAGACAAACAGGCTAGAAAACACTTATATCTTTCCAGAGGTTTCTGACTACTTTCTGTCAAATATGTAGATATTTTGTCTTTCCTTCCTATCCATTTTTTTTTCTAAGTTTGGTAAACAAATAAACATGAAAAGGGCTAGATGATTCCTAATGTAAGGTTACAAGATTGGAAGCCCCTTTAAAGTAAAATGTCATGGCAATGCTACAATGAAGATCTAATGTAGAAATACCCATAATGATTTTAACTGTCTTTAGTACATGTATTTAAACTGTTTTTAATACATGATGTCAGGATTAAGGAAGACACATGCCACCCTTAGGGGCGAGAAGGGGTTTTTTCTTCTTTTTTGTATACATCCCAGTTTAGCTTGATTTCAAGAGCAAAGTAAGAGCCTAATGTAAAGCAAAAAGGAGAAATTTAAGAATAGGAGATCTGTGATACAATGCTTTCTAAAATGTTGGCCAGAACATTTTAAAACCAAGACACATAACATAGTGAAGCAAAGGAGGAAAGTGCAATATTAAACATAATCTGATGGAAAATGCTGGAAATAGTATCTGCAGAAGAATTAGTGGAAATAAAATGTTGGTGATCCACATTTAAAATAATTTGGTCTGTTCCATCTTAGTTACTGTGGAAAAAAAAATTCTTGAGTCTATTAATCTCAGTTCCCATCCCATCTCTAAGAACTTGCAAAGACAGGCTGCAGATCAAATTATGAATTCCAATATAACATCAAAGATTTTTAATATCAGCTACGAAGGTTTGAGCCAAACTAATGACAAGGTATTTAAGATCTGTATTTCTGTTAGATTAAAAAAAGGAGAGGGAAATAAATCCTTACCAAATGTAATGGAATACTGTTGGTGTTGTTCATACACGTCCCTTGAAGCTTTGTTTGGCTTCCTCTTTCAGTTAAAAGAGCTGTGCCTGGGGGCTGGAGCTGTGGAGCAGAATGCAATCTAAAGTTAAAAGAAAGTGTTGCTGAGGAGCAAAAGACAAAAAGAGTAGCTCATCAAATTTTAAGGATAAAAAGAAAAGTAAAACAGATCTGGCTCTTTTCCATCCCACCTGATCCAGAAAGCTGGCACAACAAATAACCCAAGGGAACATATTTCTGAAAAGTTGGAGTTGATAACATCACTTTTTAATTAGAGAAAATAATTATCTGGTCATGGACATTACGCTTTTGGCTTGGCAAGGAATCCTTTTTGCAGTGATGGGGCGGAAACAATACACCACATTAGCTTCATATATAAACTTCAAAACCCCACCAAGCCAGGGCACTCTTTCTAAATCAGCTTGCTTGCTGGCACAGCACAAGGCCATCCTTCTTGCTCAAACACTATGGCTCTCTCTGTCCTCACATCGGGTTCTTCTCGGCAGATTTCCTCCTATAGTATGGGAGGTGGAGGTGGGGGATCTGTTAGACAGTCAAGTGGTGTAGGGTTCAGTGGTGGTTCCAAGTTTGCTGGAGGTTATAGTGGAGGGGGTTACAGTGGAGGGGGTTATAGTGGAGGGGGTTATAGTGGAGGGGGTTATAGTGGAGGGAGTTATAGTGGAGGGAGTTATGGTGGAGGAAGCCTTGCTGGAGGATATGGTGCTGGCATGGGTGGTGGCTTTGCCAGTGGTACTTTTGCAGGTGGCTTTGGTGGTGGCTTTGGCATGGGAGGAGGAGGAGATGGAGGTCTCCTCACAGGTGATGAGAAGCAAACCATGCAGAATCTTAATGACCGCCTTGCTAACTATTTGGGCAAAGTGCATGCTCTTGAAGAGGCAAATGCTGAGCTAGAACTCAAAATCAAGGAATGGTATACCAAATTCAGCACCCCTGACACTGATCGAGATTACAGCAAGTATTTTAACATCATTGAAGATCTTCGGAACCAGGTAAGTAGCTCAAATACTTTTAGAAAGTATTCCAACTTCAGTTGACACTCTTTCCAGACTCAGTAAGTTGTCAATAACTTTCCACGTTTTTACACTTCCTAATTAAGTCATTGCAGTAAGTGTTCTCCTTTTCAGCATGGAATAACTAGCGCTAGTAAAGCTTCCCACATCCCTCAAGGAAGTCATTTGTGTCAGGAAATAGGAAAATTATACATCATTGAATGCTTGCAGCATTTCATACACACTCTGTCCTCCCCGGCCATTTTAAAATTAAACTTCGTTTATTGATAATTATGGTGTGAAAATCAAGTTCCAGAATAGATAGATTCATATTCTTATTTTTTTTATATATTACATATTACATTTTTGTTACTGACATAAGATTTATTTTTTATTCTAATTAATGTTTAATACCTGTAAATTGCCTAGAGCCTATGAAAAGTGAAGTGGTAGATAAACTGTGCACATCAATTGAGCACATTAAGGGCTAGGTGTAGATAGAATGAGGTCATTTATTATTCAGCCTGTGGTAGGAATCCAGCTCTTGGTTTAGCATATTTTGATTCAGATTTTTCAATTTAGTTATTGAACTTAACTCCTGGGTTAGCTATCGTCATGTATGTTTTGTGTGCATGTTGAATTTAAATAACTTAGATAGCAAGAGTAAAGATGATTCTTGTATGTCTATGTCTCTGTGTCTGTGTGATTGTGTGTATGCATGCATCTGTATATCTGTGTGCATGCCTATATTTTTTTATTCTTTCAATCTTAGATGCAAAGTGTCCAGAATTTTGGGGAATGAATGTATTTCTTTTAAATGTTTGATTATAGATATGTCGACATACAATTGAGAATGCTGGGATTGTATTACAAGTTGATAATGCTCGACTAGCTGCTGATGATTTCAAACTTAAGTAAGTAAAACAATTGCATTCAGGAAAGGAAAAGAAAAGACATGTGTCTAACTTTTCCCCAACCTATCACTTATTCAGTTTTTTTAAATCATCCTTGATTATAAATCCATCTGCATTCATTAAATGATGACTATAAATCATAATGAGCTGGGGTAATGCAGTGGTTAGAATGCAGAATTGCAGGCTAAGTCTGCCCACTGCCAGGAGTTTGATCCTGACCAGTTGAAGGTTGACTCAGCCTTCTCAAGGTTGGTAAAATGAGGACCCAGATTGTTGGGGTCAATATGCTGATTCTGTAAACCTCTCAGAGAGTGCTGCAAAGCACTATGAAGCAGTATATAAGTATAAGTGCTATTGCTAAAATGTCATTCTTCTATCAACTTTAAAGGTACGAAAATGAGTTGTTCCTACACCAAAGTGTGGAGAGTGATATCAATGGCTTACGCAGAGTCTTGGATGACTTAACCATGAATAAATCAGATATAGAGTTGCAGATTGAGAGCCTGAATGAGGAACTTCTCTACTTGAAGAAGAACCATGAAGAGGTGGGAGAAAGGTTTTTCTAAAGCTTCTGAGATATATTTTATCGGGATATATTCCTGACACTGGCAGATATTGTTGGTGTTAGATTTTGACAGGAATGCTTTTCTTTTGATGAAAAGGCACAGAATTTTGTTAATTTCCAAATGTCACTTTCTAGATCTTCCTACTCATACAGACAAATTTCTGTCCCCAGCTCTTATCCCCATTGTTGATCTCTGGGAAAGCAGGGAGATTTTGGTACTGAGTAGAATTTAGTTACAATTCCACACATTTTATAGCATTATACCAACACATTGAAACAATGGTTAAATCCATATGCCTGAGAATGCTTAAATGCTCAGCACTTTTGCTGCAGCTGCACACACTGCTGTAAGGGAAACTTTTCAGGTTTCTGCCTCAGGATGAAGCAATGTCCTGTGTCCAGGATTTTCCCAAACCTGGAGCTGAATCCGCCACCGGCAACACTGTACCGTACCCTTGGTAGCAAATGGCTACCAAATTGGGGGAAAGGGTTTTTACTAGGCAAAGTGCAAAGTAGATTAATGACAGATATTAGTTTTAAGTGTTTATTTCAGAAGATATCTATGGAGATTCTCAGTCATCCAGGTCATGGTTGTCCCAAAGGTGCTTTTTCAAGAGCCAACTGGACTTTCTGGTTTTTCTTTGAAGACATATCGCTTCTCATCCAAGAATCTTCTTCAGCTTCTTGGATGAGCTGAAGAAGCTTCATGAGAGCTGAAGAAGCTTCTTGGATGAGAAGCAAAACATCTTCAAAGAAAAACCAGAAAGTCCAGTTGCCTCTTGAAAAAGAATCTTTGGGACATTTCAGAAGATAGTGTACAAAGACATAAAGTGTGTTAATTGTCATTGCCTTTGCTTCTAAATATGTTATCAAGGGGTTTCCTTGCCAGATATTGATGCTTTGGAAAACCCTAGCTGTTGGAAAAACTACAACCACAATAGAGTGTATAGATACTAATGTGTTGCTTTGAAACTAAATTTATGCAGTGTGCTAACAATGGACAAAAAGAATTGTAGATTTTCATTCTAACCTCTTCTCCCCTTTCTAAAAAGCAATGAAAATTCCCTACTCAGCTATGTCTGCCATCTAGTGGCTAAATGAAAACATTTTAAAGGAGAATAATTGTAGCACATTTATTATGTAGAAATGAACGTCCTTGGTGCTCTCTTAAGCATCCCACATTATAATCCAAGACTCATATATTTATCCAAAGTTGCTTTGGTTTCCCTCTATAAATCTGCCCTTTCTTTATTCACAGCTTCTATACTTCCCATCTAATTATATATGTGGCATTATCAATAGATAGATAGATAGATAGATAGATAGATAGATAGATAGATAGATAGATAGATAGATAGATAGATAGATAGATAGATAGATA